>PVKN010019089.1:0-11176 GCA_004027915.1 Capromys pilorides | reverse complement strand
AGCTAGCATCTTATTATTTGTATGACACTAGTTGTAACATTTTTATAAATTTCCTCTACCAAGTTGAGCAAGTTCCCTTCTGTTCCTGGTTTTATAGAACTTTTATCACGAAGGCTGGTGGATTTTGTCATTTTTTAAAAACTATATTTTATAATCATGACTTTTTGTCTTTTATTATATTTATATGATACATTACACCATTGGATTTTTACATGTTAAACAAACATTGCTTTCCTGGACTAAATATTCTTTGGTCATTACATGTAATCTCTTTTATATGCATTTTGAGATTTGATTTGCTATTATTTTGTCCTTGATTTTTACCACTACATAGCACATCGTGTTCTTTTTTATTTTATAAATGAGGAAAAGGAAGACCTAGAGAAGTTCATCCCATTTTCAAACCTTGCACAGCTAGGGAAGCCCATACATTTAATCACCAGAACATTTTCAGCTTAGATAATGCACTTTTCTACTAACACTATAATTTCTGACACAGACATAGCATATTGTTTAATCACCATGATGTTAAGAGGATTCAGTTCATTTTAATCAATCTCTCCACACATGGTGATTTCATAATGTACGTATATAGCAAATTATCACCTGCATACTTTAAGTATGTGCAATTTTTATTTCTTCAGTTATATTTCAGTGAAGCTTGGATGGGTGGAGAAATAACATGGTGGAGTCCTATGTCAAGTAGTTTTTCTTGTCTTGTGACCATTGGGCTAGCATGAGTTGTTGGAAGAGCCCACGAGACAGCTCAGAGGATTAAGTACCTGCTTAAGCAAGCTCAGGTATTGGGTTTCAATCCCTGTTATCTCATGATATGCTGGCCCTGACCCTGGGTGTGCTGAATGGGTCACTGAGATTGGGAGTGGTGGTCTACACTTGTAATCCCAGCGCTGGGGAGGCTGAAAACAGGAGGATCACTATGACTTCAAGCTGTGTAGTGAGACCCCATATCAAATACATGAAAAAAGAATTGTTTGAATACATTCCAGGATTGCTGGCACCTTGCTTTAGGTCAATCTTTGTAATAAAATTTTTGTTTGGCATTATTCATATCAGTAAAGCCCATGTTGTACTTTTCTTAAATTTTCTAAGCATCTAGGACAATGCAAAGTATATGTGAATCTGACTAAAGTTTTAAGATGGTGTCTTAGTTACCCTTCTCTCATTGCTGGGACAAATATCCAACACACAAGCTTACGGTAGGAAAGGTTTAATTAGGTCATAGTTACTGGAGGTTTCAAGATGCTGCCCCTGCTCTATAGGGTCTTGAGGAGAGGCTGGGGCACTGCAATGTCCAGGATGATATGCTCAATACTTCTAAGAGAGACCACCAGGCCTGAGGGCAGGGGAATGCATGCTGTCAGTTTAGCAGTTCATTCCAAAAGGCATTTAGTCCATTTCTAAGAGTTATCAAAGTTTCAACAGTTTAAACATTGCTGAAAAGTCCAACTCCCAAATCTCCTTCAAATTCCAAGGCAAACTCTCAACTCTGAGCCCTATACAAATGAAAAGTTAAATACATCCAACATTCAAAGGTATAAGATAAACATTGCCATTCCAGAAGGTATACACAGAAGGATACAAACCATTGGGGCCAAAACAAGTCCAAAATCCCACATGGCAAATATTAAGTCCTATAGTTCCATGTGGAACATCCAAAGCAATCTATGGCAAGTTGTGAACTTCATGTGGCTCTACCCCTATGGCACTTCTGGTGGTTATAGCTTACATAGCTTCTCTCTTAGGCTGACTTTGCTCCTTTCTTGCATTCCTTAGATGATCCACGTTCCCAGCTTTTTCAAACTGCTGGGGTTTCCATGGAGTAGACTTCTCACTCATAGCCTTACATATTGCCCACTCAGGGGCACGTTACCTGGCCTCCCAAGCTTTCTTCTCAAATTGAGGTGGAAGCCTTCTTAAGCTCAGAACACCTGCATTTTTCATGCACCTAAAACCAGTACCACATGGATGATGCTGAGAGCTGCTACCAGCTGGAACAGTAGCAAAGCATCCTTCTCTCTTAACCGTAGAGGTTGAGTGCCTGGATTTCTGAGCACTCTGACCCTGATTCCAAGAAATAAATTCTGTAGGCTGGTGCCATTCTATAATCTGATGTGGTTTCCACCTCCATTCTGGAACCTGGTGTGGCTGCCAACTCCATTCTGGAACACGGGGCTCTGTGATTTTTTTCCTCAAAGCAAAGTTCCTTACCCTTGTGATTCTGAGGCTGCAAAGGGCAAGAACTTGCCACGTCTTGTGATGCCCTCAGGACATCTTTTCTATTCTCTTCTTCCTCCTGGGCAATACAGATCTCAGCTCTATCTTTGCAGTCCACAGACTTCCTGGCACTTTCTGGCCAAACTCACAGCATTTTAAATCATTCTGCTGGGTTCTTTGCTATTCATTCTCAACATATATTTGACTAAAACCCTCCAACAATAACCATGCTACCGCCCCAATATTTGACTGCTTTGAGATTTCCTTTGAAAGATTAATTAGTCTTCCATGTTTAATTTTAGTCTCAGGCAAAGTCTCTGGACATGGGCAAATTTCAGCCAAACTTTCTGCCAACCCCAAATGCAAATGATCTGAAGTCCAACAACCAATGCAGTCCTTCCCAGCAGAAACCTCCCCAGCCTGGTCTTTGCAGTCAGGTTTCCTATCAGCCTTCTGGTCTGAGCTCTGACCAGAATCTCCCTTACAGAAAGGCCGATGCTCTTCCAGTGCTTCTCTTGTAGGCAACATCTCCAGACTTTTCCTGTCTCTTTCCATAAGCCATTCCCAAAAGCTTGTAATCCACCTGGTCAGGTTTAGCCACAGCAATGACACAACTTCTCTGGTACCAAATTCTGTCTTAGTTCCTCTTCTCTTATTGCTGGGACAAATACTCAACACACAAACATAGGGAAGGAAAGGCTTATTTAGCTCACAGTTACTGGAGGTTTCAAGACACTGCCTCCACTCTATAAGATCTGGACAAGAGGTGGGGGTGCTGCTGTGTCCAGGGTGACACATTCCATACCTCTAAGTGAGGTGTGCCTCCTTGGCCCCGCCATTCAAGCTCCACCCTGGTCCTCTGGCCCCACCCCTTGAGCCACACAATTGACAGCCCCATGATTTATATGAGGCTTTGGGGGAAAACTAGATACAAACAATAACATAAGGTTATAAATTGCTGTATAATTTCCAAAGTATTATACTTACATGAGATATCAATAATCATAAATATAGCATTATGCATTTAGTAAATGTGTATTAAAGTTCATGACATTATAACTTGTATTTTGTTAACTTCTATGATCCAAGAGTCTATATTTATATGGCTATTAGAAGATATAATTGAGTATAATTGGGTTTCTTATTGTTTATTGAATATGATGGGGAGGTTTTTTTTTTTTTTTTTTCAGTACCAGGGATTGAACTCAGGACCTTGTGCTTGCCAGGCAAGCGCTTATTCTACTGAGCTATCTTCCCAGCCCCTCCCACATGGGGAGGTTTTAAACAGACATGTACATGCTTACTGAGCTATAAATTCTAGATTACAGGGGCAAATACATACAGTATTCATTAGGCTAGTGAATACGAACAATCCAATGAAACATTTTTTGTACTTGATTTGAGGATAAAACTAATGCCAGGTACACTATAATCAGAGCTGTTTTGAAGTGCAATGTCAAAGTAACCAATAGAAATGCTCATACTAAAAGAAGAGCAACACAAGCACCTCACAAACTTCATGGCACTGACACTTGCATTGTTCACAAGCACACAGCGAGTTAACAGTGGAAAAGTGGAGATGGAAGTGTATGTGACTTTATTCCAGCAACCAGAAGACAATGGCTCACAAATTTTCTGACTCTGACTTCCACTTACTAACTCTCACATTTTCTTTGGACAAGTACAGGATGCACTTTCTGTGGGAAATATAAAGCTAGTTCAATTAGCTCAATATTTGGAAAGCAAGCAAATAAAACTCCCACCTCCAGAAACTTAAGCTTTATCCCCACAATGAGAAATATGGCAGGACAGCAGCTTCTGATAGTGATAGCAGTGGTCAATGGGATCCCAGCTCCTCCTTGTGCCTCCTGGCCTTTCCCAGGTTGCTGGGACACCACTCAGTTTTCCTGTTGTCCCACTGGGAAATGACTCATTGTAGACAGGATGGTGCTTTAGGAAAGACGAAGAACCCTCTTACCTCACCTCTTTTGTTTTCATTTTTATGCTTGTAGTGCAAAATGATCACATTCAGCATGGGGCACCAGTACACATACATACACATCTTGATTCCTTTTACATCCTCTTTTTCCTCCCTCCATCTCTTGGTCCCACTCCCTCTTGCAAATGATCTATCTCCCTGTTTCCTATTATCTTTTATTTCACTCTTTCATTTATGCATGTCTCAAGTTTCTCCTAGAAGAGAAATCATGAAATAATGAACTTGTGTGCCAGGCTTATTTCATATAACAAAATAGCAAGGCCAGGTTCCCTTTGGGAAACCTGCACCAGCCTCCTCTCAAGCCTGCTTGGCTGGGACCACATTACATATTCAGACCAAAGCCCACCACTACTATCAAAGTATCAAGGACACCATGCGATGGCTTAAGTTGAGGTGGCGGTAACACACCTAGCCAACTCGAGGACATGTTACCCAGGAAGAAGCTATTGGATGTTAAGAAGATAAGCAATATGATGCTACCATTCTCTTAAATCTCTGAACTGTAACCATCAAGTAACTCCCTCCCCAAAATAAACATCAAAGCCGTACATTGAATTGCTTCCCTATTACATAGAAGTTTAAACTTCAATTTAGAATTTTTCTGGCTCTAAAATTAAGAATAAGACAAATGTTGGGGAAAATTATGCAAATACCATAAGAAGTGGGAGTTTGTCCTGAGAGTGCTTTCACCCACAGCTGGAGGTGCAGCCTCTGAGTGCCACTGTCATCCAGACTCTTGCCACTTGTTCCCCCAGGACCCTTTCTGACTGCAGCAGTTGTTTCTTGTATTATGCCTGCATTAAACATGAAATTTTAGCTGCCAGCACTGACAAGATTGCAAACAGCTGAGCATCAGCCATTAGGATCTACATAAACAGTCTCCCAAAATGCGTAAATGAGTTTGAGTGCATGGGGCAGAAATCTTAGAATCTGGAGGCCATGAAGGGGGGTGTGATTGCTAGAGTGCCATTGTCACATGCAAAGGAAGGTGCAAGACACATGTCTAGGTGTTTCTTGCTGAGCCTGCAAGATGCAGACCAGAAGCAGTGGTCAGATGACTAGTGGTGGGTTGGCTTTGCTCTCCTGTCCCAAAAAATCCTGGTTGGGACAGGATTTTTTGGAGGAGGTGGGGATAGTACAGGAAATCATATTTATGGAGTATTTTGATATCTCAGATCTATCTCATATAGTGTCATATCCTGAGGACACTCAAGTTTGTCTCCCAGAAACTAGGAAGGCAGTTTGTCTTAAGTAGCACACTGGAAGAGGAAATTACAATTGATAACAGGCAGAAGAGCCCCAAGATCCTCCCAGACACTTACCTTGCTCTATACTAACCAGCAGCTATGCCAATCACTCTCTGTGAAAAAGCAAGAACCTATATAGACCTGTGATACCACCTGCCTCTGCTTAAAATCTCACCACCCCCTCCTATCCTCTCACTTGTGCCCACAGCGATCTAGCCAGGGCTTGATACCCTTAGTTCTGCAGTGGGCATCTATCCCATCAGCCATGGGCCTAGCTCAGTGCTATAGGGCCCTGTCTAGCTCCATGACCACCACCCATTTGAATAGTGACTCCAAAATATGTGCCTGTTTTGTCAAATAGTCTCAGGGATGGGGCAAAGTTACCATTGAAGAAGGAGCATAATTCTAAGTATCTCAGATCTTGTCTTAGAGTTTTGGACCTGCCCTTCCTCATCTCTACATCCTTCAGGAAAAAGTAAATTAAGCAGAATTCATCCATTTAACTTGACCAATGAGGGAGTCACAGGGAGAGTGCTGCAGAGGTCCAACAGGAGAGAGCCTAGCTCATGTGATGAGGGGCAGGGTTTGCATTCCCAAAGCAAAGAGAAGAGAGAAAGGGCAAGGAATAGGTAGCAAGAGAGAAAGGGAGTGGGAAGTCAGGAAACTTGAGATAAGAAAGCAAAGTGAGTTAACTAAAAACGTTCAGATCTAGGCTCAGAAAGAAGAAACACGCTGGGCCAGGCTCTGCTCATCTGGGTTCTGCACAGGACCTAAGCTGCTTCTGGTCTGCATTTGGAGGTAGAAAGGAAGAGAAGCAAGGAGATCAAGGAGTATGTCCACAGGAGAAGCCACAGTTTGAGCACAGGGGCTGGACCCACTAAACTCAAGGCAAAGTGGAGAAGGACCTTTGGTAAGTGTCATCAAAAATACAAAGAATGTGTGCTGATACCTTCATGTTCTATTATACATTATACATGAAATACACATTGTAGGAAAATTTGACAATATTAATCTAATTTTAGAGAGAAAGAAACTTAGATTTAAGGAAGCAAGATACAAGAGTTTAACAGCTCAGGGCCAGCCAAATAGCTCAGCAGATTAAAGTGCTTGCAAGCAGATGTAGGGGTTCAATCTCTGGGCCTTTATGCATGTCTCAATTGAGACTAGGTGTGGTGGTGCTCCCCTGCAGTCCCAGCCCATGGGAGGTTATAAACAAGCAGATCACTATGAGTCCGATCTAGTAGTGAGACCCTGAACATCCTGTAGACCCTTCCAAAAAACAAAAAAGGGAGAGATTGACAGCTCAGCTTGAAAAAGAAAATAAGGAATTTAAGAATAAAAAACATTAAATTGTCAAATCATATATAAAGCCAATTAATTATTTCTAGTAATGCAAAGAAGAAAAATGTTCTTCTAATATATATTTAACATATTTTATTTTATGTTGAAACATAATTTTTGTATTTATTTATGGGGCACAGATTATAATTTGATGCCTGTCTGTGAATGGTATGCGATGGTCAAATTTGGACAATTAACTTTTCCACATGTTGAGAACCTCTGAGCCCTTCCCTCCTAGTTTTTTTGAATGCAGAACTGATTGTTTTAGACAATAGTTGCTTAACAATACTACCAAAACTTGGAACTGCCTCCCTCTCCAGTTGTGCTTTGGTGACAGGTACCAATGCACAATTAGTATTAGGGCATCATTTCAAAGGGGAACAGCTTGGCATGTGGGCTGCTAGAAGACAAATGGGGGCAGCCATGAGCACCTGCTGTGTTTTGGGCTGGGCTGCACAGCTTATGTTGCATTGGATACCCACAGAAGTCCTGTGAGACTTCAGGTTACAGACTGGTGAGATCAGTCATGCACATGACAAGGGACAGAAGCGAAGCAGCAGCTTCAGTGGGCCTGTTTCAAGAGGCTTCAATGCTCATGAACACAGCTGTATTTCTTTTTCAGAATTTTTTAACTTTTATTTATTTTATTTTATTTTATTTTATTTTAGGGAAGGGTCTACAGGGTGTTCAGGGTCTCACTGCTAGATCAGACTGGTAGTGATCTGCCTGTTGACAGCCTCTCAAGAGTTGGGATTACAGGTGTGCACCATCTTGCCAGTCTCAATTGCTGTCTCTTTGAGCCCAGGGGGCGGGTCCAGCAAGGCAGGCCTGGGGAATTGAACCCTGGCAACTGTGTCTGCTTGCAGGTGCTTTACTCTGCTGAGCTATTTGGCCAGCCCTGTTTATTTTTAAAAAATAGTAAAAAAAAAAATTAGAAATGACAGAATTTCACCAAACAAAATAATAGAAAATTGACAGATTGTTGTATTGCACAATGTTGTCTTCAAGGTAATTTTTAGATTACCAGATATAAGCATGCAAAATTGGTTAAAAAAGATGTAAAATATTTAAAAAGAGAAAAAAATATAAGCCTTAACTGCCTGCTATTTTTTTTTGTCTTGTCTTTTTGAGCCAGGATCTCACTTTAGTAGCCCAGGCTGGTCTCAGACTCCCACTGATCCTCCTGTCTCAGCCTCCCAAGTGCTGGGACTGCAGGCATGCACCACCAGGGCATCTTCCATATACACATAAATGTACCCTTTTTCTTCCTTCTTTCTTTTACCTTTTCCTTATCTCAAATTTTCCTTCCTTTTGAACAGATTCTTTCCATTTCGTATTATCTGTTGTACTTTTCAGATCTTATTTACTCTTTCAGTTTCTTACACTAGGGAGAAAATATGATGCTTGCAAATGTGGGTCTATTTATTTCACTTATGATCTTTAGTTACATCCATTTACCTATAAAAGTCTTCAATATATCTTTTTTATAGCTGAATAATACTCCATTGTGCAAAAATGCCACATCTTTTTTTATCCATTTCTCAGTTGATGGATATTTGGGTTCTTTACAAGATTTAGCTATGATGAAGTGTGATGTTATAAACATGGGTGCACATATATTGCTCTGGTATGAGGTTTTCAGTTCATTTGAAAAAATATCAAGGAGGAGAATAACTAAGTGGAATGGGACCTTGTATCAGTCAGGATTTTACTAGAGGAACAGATATAACACAAGATGTACAAATGTGCAAGAAATTACAAGAAAGACTTATGATGGTCAGCCACAGAATGGGATGAGGAAGTGTGCAGAGGCATCTGCACACTGGAGACTGGAGGATTCAGTCCCAGGTCTGCAGCTCATTGCAGTGTTATGTGCAAGTCTGGATCAGGAGGCTGATGGGTCTGGGACAGAAGGCTGAAGGATCCAAGGTGGAGGCTGAAAAATCTGCTCTAGAGTAAGGAAATGATGTCCAAGAAGACTGCAAAGACAAGAATACCTCTGAGGAAATGGAATGCTCCATCCTTCTTCAATTCTCTTTTATATCCTTTAAGTGATGAGTCACTCTAGGGTGGGAATTGCTGAACCAATTTAGTTAAGCTTTTAACTTCTTAAGCTGGCACAATGTATTAACCACTGCAGACCTGCAATTCTAGATTTTTGAGGAATCTCCACACTGATTTCCATAGTGGTTGTACCCATCCACACTCCCACCAACAGTGGAAAAGGGTTCCTTTAATCTCACATCCCCTACAGCATTTGTCTTTTTTTTTTTTTTTCCGGAACATGCGATCAAACTCAGGACCTTGCACTTGCTAGACAGGCACTTGTGCCCCTGAACTATCTCCCCAGCCCGAATTCTTGATGACAGCCATACTTTCTGGAGTGGGATGGAATCTCAGGGTTGTTTCAATTTGCATTTCTCAAATGACTATGATATTGAATACTTTTTCATATATTTATTTGCCATTTGAATTTCTTCATGGAGGAAATCTATATTTCTCTCAGATGCCCATGTTTGGATGGGATTTTTGGATTTTGGGGACTTGATTTTTTTAAAAAATTCTTTATATGTTCTAGATAGGAGTCCTTTGTCAGAAGGGCAGTTAGCTATCATTTTTTCCCAGGCCATGAATTTTCTTTTTATCTTGATTGTGATTTTTTTTGTTGTGCAGAAAGTTTTCAAAAAGATGAGATTCCACTTGTTGATTCTTTGAAGTATTTCTCACACATTTTAGTTTTGTTTATGAACTCTCTACCACTTTTATGCCTTTATGATTTTTACCTAGATTTTCCTTCAGAAGATTTAGTGTTTCTGTTTTAATATTTAAATCTGTGATCCATTTTGACAGTTTTAGTACAGGACGATTGATGTGGGTCTAATTTTGGCCTTTGGCATGTGGAAAGTCAGTTTTTCCAGCACCATTTACTAAAGAAATTATTTTTCTTCCAGCAAACATGTTCAACTCCTTTGTTAAAAATAAAGTAGCTGTAGCTGAGTGTGTCTGTAGTTTCATCTGCGTCTTTTAATCTGTTCCATTGACCCTCAGGTCTGTTTGTTTTCCAGTACCATGCTGACATTATCACAGTAGCTTTGTAGTATAATTTTAAGTCAGCGATTTTATTTTGATGTCTCTTACCTTTCCTTTGCTGCCCAGGATTGCTTATGCTATTCTAGACCTCTTCTGGTTCCAGATGAATTTGAGGAATATTTTCACTATATCTGTAAGGTATACCAACAGTATTTTGATGGGGGTCACATTAAATCTGCATAACAATTTTGGGAGTGTGGCCATTTTTACAATGTTGTGTCTTCCTATACAGGAGCAAGTAATATCTTTCCATTTTCTGAAATCTGATTTAATCTCTTTTTTTCAGAGTTTTGTAATTTTCACTGTATAGTTTTCTTCTTTTGATAGACTGATTCTTAAGTATTTCAGTTTTGTGGATGTTTTTGTGAAAGAAATGGTTTCCCTAATTTCTCTCTTGGTGCATTCTTTATTTGTGTACAGAAATGCTATTGATTTTTGAGTGTTGACTTTATATCTTACTATGCTACTGAATCTCATTACTGAATCTGTAAGTCTCTTGGTGGAGGTTTTGGTGTCTCCTATGTAGAATATCCTGTCATCTGCAAATATTGATAATTTCATTTTTTTATTTCCAGTGTTTATTCCTTCTATTACTCTCTTTTGTCTAATTTCTCTGGCTAATGTTTCCAGAACTGTGTTGAGTAGGAGTGTTGACAGTGGCCATCCTTGTCTTGTTCCTGATTTTAAAGTGAAGGCTTTCAGTTTTTGTCCATTTAATATGATGTTAGTTGTTGGTTTCTCATTAATGGCTTTTATTACTTTTAGGTAAAGAGCATGTGTACTGTAGGGTCTTTATCATGAATGAGTTTTGGACTTTGTCAAAAGCTTTTTCTTCTATTGAGATGACCATGTGATTTTTGTCTTTGGCTGTGTTGATGTGGCGTATTGCATTCTTTGATCTGTATATATTGAACCATCTCTGAATTCTTGGAATGAATCCCATTTAGTCACGACATATAAACCTTCTTGTGTATTTGCTCCATTCTGTTGCTAATATTTTACT
Source organism: Capromys pilorides (assembly GCA_004027915.1). NCBI lineage: Eukaryota > Metazoa > Chordata > Mammalia > Rodentia > Capromyidae > Capromys > Capromys pilorides. Next base: position 261 of record PVKN010019089.1, on the reverse strand, counting down.
GAGTATTTTTGTATTTATGTTTATTGGGCAGATCGGCCTAGAGTACTTTTCTTGGTTTGGTCTTTCCCTGGTTTTGATATCAAAGTAATTCTTAACTCCAGGAAGAAGTTTTAGAGAATCATTTGCCTTTCTATTTTATTGTAGAGTTTGAGAACTGGCATCAAATCTTCTCTAAATTTCTTGTAGAAATTTCAGCTGTGGATACATTATGACCTGAACTTTTCTTTGTTAGTAGATTTCTTATTGCGTTTTCAGTTTCAC
>PVKN010019088.1:0-16532 GCA_004027915.1 Capromys pilorides | reverse complement strand
CCCTACTTGCCATTTTTCCGTCTTTTCTTCAAAAACTGGTTTATCATTAAAACAAACAAAACAAACAAACAAATAAAGCACCAGTTAAAACAAGAGCAAGCACCTAGGCCCAGATAGGCAGGCTACACCGTAACTTTTTTTGACAACAGCATGGATCAAGGTACCCAGCAGAAAGCATGGAAATCTCCCAAGCAGCTCTGCACTGAAGGCTGTAATTAGGGAGCTGACAGGCTGTGCATGCAATGCCATTAATGGGTCCACCTGTGAGAGGGACCTGGCGAGAGCAGGTAATTTGGACAGAGTGGAGCACTCAAAGGAGCTCCGTGCTGCGGGTGCCCGGCCCGACCCCAGGCCAGCAGCCTCCCCAGGGAACAGGTGGAAGGGCCTGGCCTGGACCCTGCCAGTGACATAAAGCTATTTTCTGTGGTGTTCACTGCACATTATGCTAAAAGTGTGACAGATTTTCAAGGCAGTCTGGGTGGGAACCATGGAAACAGGTTAGTGCAGAAGAGAAGCTGATTGCTGCTGCCCCCGTGAGCGTGAGCGAGAGGAGGGTGAGCGGCGGAGCTGCGCCCTTCTCCTGCACCACTCTCTGCTGCTGCTCCCATCTCTGCCTCCGGGCCATTTGGAAGCATCCGCCCTCCTAGATGCACAGGCAGACTTGGGATAGGAGGCGCAAGGCGGCAGGGTACAATGGCGAATGGCACTGGGCTTGGAGCCTGCTGCTCCGAGCTTTCCCACAGGCCCTGGTTGGAGTAAAGATGTGTCACATGATGGACACTTGCTGTGCAGCTGGCCCTGAAGGGGTGTCTCCCCTCCATCGCCTCCGGTCTCTTGACAGTCCTGCAAGGTTGCCATCATTCCCTTCATCCCGTGTCTCCAGAATCCCAGGGCAGAGACTAAGCAATGTGGCCAGTTACCCGGCTGCAAATGGAGCAAGCATTTGAGTCTGGAAGTGTCCATATGCTGTGTACAGTCCACTGTACCAAGATGACCCCCAAGCTCACAGCAGCTCTGCATGCGCACTTACAAATCGAGGCTCCCAGTAGACCATTTTGGATAGGCCAAGAGCCCACAAGGTCCTGCTTCAGTATGCACAGGGCCACTGGGGTTTTCCACGCAGGTACCCTCCCATCTGAGAAGGGTGGAGACAAGATGGGCATACTTGCTGCCTGACAGAAGAGACTGAGGCTCCCTCTTACAAGCTTTCTTCATCCGTGAGTCTTCGTAGCCATCCTGCATTTGGTGTACCTTAGTTATGGCCAACATCATGGTTTCCAGCCTCTGGGGTGGAGTATTCATCGGTTGTTCTTGTCAAGAGCACAGAGGGAGTTGTGGGGCTTGGAGGGCAGGCAGAGCAGTGGGGTTGTGGAGATGTGGAGCACAGTATGGCTGCAGACTGCAGACAGCTCCTGAATTCATGCAGGTGTCCAACAGTGAAGGTGGAAGAGTGTGGTCCAGGACCCCACCTGTCCTGCCAGGACCCCATCCACACCTGAGATGCCAAGACAGGTGCTTTCAGTGTTCAGAATCCTCTGGCTGCTGAGATTCATTAGCTTAGCTTTCAAATGATTGAGAACAGAAATTCACACAAGAGAGTTTCAATCCCAACATCAGTGTGGGAGATTACCCGGAAGTGCAGTGAGGAAAAGTCTCAGAGATGAACTGAGCCAGGAGAGGGTTGGATTGAAATGATCCAATGCAGGGTTGTGGGAAGGCTGTGGGGAGAGTATCTGCTGGTTCTAGAGGGTGGGAAGGATGTGCGCTGGGTCCCATGGATAGTGGTTGGAGGAGCAAAGTCACCTAGGGGACAATGTATTCCATACTGCTCTGGAAGCGAAGTTTAGAAGGATGCACACATGACCCCTTGTCTACAAACATCCCTACAGTGGTCAGGACACAGTAAGAGACTGGCATGAGATGTTGCAGAACTGCAGTTTTAACATGGTGCATCTGCTTCCCCAGCTCTCTCTCTGTCCTGGGCCAGCCCTCTGCCTGTGTACAAGATTTCTCTCCTCTAGAAACCTGGCCTGATGGCGCCAGCCCCACCTGTGCCACCTTCAAGCTGCAGTCTCCACCTGGCACCTCTGTGCCTCCCGAACAAGTCTTTTTCCTCTTGAGACCCTTCCTAAATCCTACATTTCCTTTTCCTGTTAAAGTTCTTTTTTTTTTTTTTTTTTAAATGGCCAGCTCAGCCAGCTCTGGGGTTGGGGCTGGTGCAGTATGTGGTGCCTGGGATCAAACCGAGCTCCGTGCAGTTGCCTAAGTTTTCCTAAGCAGGCGCTCTAGACTGCTGAGCCTTCTTGCTCGCCCCTCCCCTTTCCTGATGTGCTATTTTTCTTTCCTTTGCTATACACTTTCTTAGCACATTGATCAACTTTTATTGTCCCTAATTTTCTTGTCCCATTTGCTCTCTGATCCATAATAGCTTCTCTTATCCCATTTATGCACACCTCAGTACGCCAATATTTATTGAGCATCTATTATGTGACACACACATGCCGGGTATTGCTGATGCAACCAAGGCCCAGTCCCTGGAATGTACTCCTGAATAGCAGAGCAGGCAGACATTAACACGGATGGAGACAGTGAATGCAGATAAGCATGAAGACACCATGGGGTGCGGCGTTACAAGTGCACCTGGCAGGTAGACACATCAGCTACAGGGCAAGGGCAGCATCCAGTGGTCAGCTCATTACCAACCCAACAGACACTTTGCAGTCAAAAAATAACTATGGGGGCTGGGGAGATAGCTTGGCATTCTAACTGCCTGCCTGGCAAGTACAAGGACCCGGGTTCCATCCCTGGCACTGCATGCCGTGCCAGCCCTAGAACTCTGGGCATGCCGTGTGCTCCACAGAAACTGAGCGTGATGAGAACACCTGCAATCCTAGTGCTGAGGCGGCTGAGACGGGAGGATCACTAGGAGCCTGAGCTGCATAGGGAGACTCTGTGCCAAATAAATAAATAAATTAGTGAATTAATTTTAAAAATAACTATGAGGCCTCCATTGAAAGAGACTTTGAGGAGAGCTCTGAGGAGAGGAGCTCCCATAGAATGGTGCTTCTGTATCCACAGGAATGGCGCCTCAGGAAAGGCCTCTTTTGGGCTCTGTTTGGAACGCCTTCCTTTCTGTAGTGATTGGCCACTATCTATTCTTTATTAGAATATTTAAATGAGACCATTTTGATGAAGCCTTCTAAATCCCCCTACCCCATCCTACCTCACTCCACTGTACCTTTTTATGCCATAGCACCATATTTGCATTCTTTCTCTCAGCAGATTGGGCTAGGGTTACTTCTCCTGCATGTGTGCATCCCCTTCTCTGGTAAAGAGACTGCAGAACCAGGCAGAATGTGGCTTGGTTCACCTTATGCTATGGACTCCTGCCAGCTCACGTATGCATCTATCCTGTAGGTGTGGATGGAAGGAAAGGAGGGAATGCAGGAGGGAGGGAAGAAAGGATGGATAGATAGACAACTGGGTTGACAGATGGGTAAGTGGGTGAATGGATGGGTGGGTAGATAGATGGCTGGGTGGATGGCTGGGCAGATGGATAGGTAGAAGGGTGGATGGATAGATGGTGGGTGTGAGTGGATAGATGAGTGGGTGGATGGATGGGATAGCTGGTTGGATGGATGCCTGGCTGGATGACTAGATAGGTGGATGAGTGGGTGGGTGGCTGAATTGATGGGTGTGTGTGTGCGCACGTGGATGTGTATGGGTAGCTGGCTGGCTGGCTGGCTGGACAGCTAGATAGACAGGGGTGCATATGAGTGGAAAGGTGAACAGATGCCTCTGAAGTTACATGTAGACCCATGATTTGGACAGGCAGTAAGGTGATGTTGAAGGGGTCTGGATGAATCACTAAGAATTATGTTTGTCTTTGCAATTCTCTTTACTTCTTTGCGTCCAAGTTTCCACTGGATGTAATTATTTGGTTTCTAAGACTCCTCAGTGCTCTAAGTTTTTGTTCATTTTCTTTCTCACAAGAGATAAAACCATTTTTTAGGTGGAAAAGGTGTTGTTGTCAGGTGGGTAAATATGAACTGGTTGCTCAGGATGAGTCCATCTGCTGCGTGGTCCTGGTGAGGTTTATAAAGACAAGAAAAGGATGCACTTTCTTCTTTCAGCAAAATGACTGACCGGAAGGGCAAGTTTGGGCAACAGTCTGGGCCTAGGAGAGTAGAGGAGCCACTGTTTCCCCTGGGTGCTTTTGCTCTCAGAATCTAAGAAAAATGCCATCCCGACCATCCACCCACGTCTGCCCATTTTCTTAAGAAAGGATTCGGCTTCTCCTGGCTCAGTGCCACTGCACAGAAGATTCTGCCATGTTTGGGAGATGTTTCGAACCTCCGAGGACCTGCCCTGGTTGCTTAGTCTATAATCTAAACTGACAACAGACTTTCTGTTTTAAAATAAAGCCCTATCATTTCCATCCTCGCAGCTCAGCTTTTCCTTGCCTCTCTCCCTCCCCCAGCCCCATCATCCCCCTTCCTCAGTTGAAAGTGAGTCTTATTAAGTGGTGCTGTGTCATAACTGTTGAGTTGTGTCAGCGGGAAATGGAACATGATTAAGTATATAAAGGAGCCCCAGCCTCGCCTGCCACAACATTACACAACAGAAGCCTTGGCAACATGAGAACATCTTTTCCTTTTTTCCCCCTTCCTGGTGAGCAATTCGACCTGCTTCTCACTATGTAGGTCCTTTTGCTGGATTCCAAGTTCCAGCTGGCTTAGGAATAGGCATTTCCTGTTAGCCACCTGGCATCATAAAAGCGTTTTTATACAAGCACTGCTTGAGGATATCTGCAGTTTAGATGGTCCTACGCTCCAGGCATAGGACCCTGTCCTCCTCACGTGTTTGTCAGATTTGCAGAAGATGCTCCTAAGAGATCCACAGGTCTGGTGGAGCTGCCATAGCACCTTGTGGCTAGGCCACCTCCTCCTCACTTCCTCTGCAGGCTCCACAGCAGCGTGCTGCTTTCCTCTGGATTCCTCTGAAGGCTCATGAGCACCTGCCAGTCTTTCAGGATTGACCATAGGTGCCTGCCTTGCCCCACCATGTGGCTCTAGCTCAACAGGCAGAGGCTAAAGAGTTGGGTATCATCAGAGACATGGATGAGCTCTCATCAGGGGCCTGTGCAGGATGCACATTGTTAGAAATTCTGAGCAACTCCTGGGCAAGGTAGGGCCCAAGAGCTGGACCTCTATCCTGGGTCCAGCTGCCCCGAGGCAGCAGAATATGGTAGGATTTGGTGCGGAACTGGAGCATGGTCCTGGGTAGGCATTGGGGATGGCAGTGAGTGGACAGAACTTCAGGACAAACCTATCAAGGGATAGGAGAGCCCAGAGCATCTCACTGGGGGAGGGGGCAGCATACTCCAGATGCATGCCCTCACCTAGTCCTGATTCATTACCTTGAGTACACGTGGCAAAGCAGTGTCCTATGTTGATGTTGTGGGGAACCAGGGGCATTTAACAGTGCCGCTCTAATTTCACCCCCAGCTCTGGACACCTTGGTCTGTGTCTGGACTTGTAAAGGGCCTTACTAAGTTCAATAAGTAATACCTTGAGTCTGTTTATCTCCTCTGTGTCCTATAACTGCTCTGTCTAACAGAAGAAACTGAGGCTCAGAGAGGGCAGTGGGCACAGAAGCCTCTATGCATCCCATCTTCTTTCTTCCTCTTTTGTCCAATAGAAATTTGTGCTTTGATTTGGAGGGAAAGCAGAGTCATGTGATAGTCTCTCTATGACTTTGAGCAGAGACCTCACTTGCCGTGGGGTCTTAAATCCTCTCCCGAGCCCCAGGCTCTTCTTCCCAACATGCCCGGTGGATATCTCAGCTCCAGATTCATTCTTGGATTTTCCCTTTCCTTGTTTTATTGCTCACATTCAATCAACACCAGGAACTATGGATTCTACCGTCTCCTTCAGTCAATCACCACCTGATCAGCTCTTCGGCCGCAGCTTTGGCTCGGGCACCTGGCATTTCTCCGCAGGACTTTTGCCTCTTTTCTTCCAAAGCTCGCCCTCTCTTCCTCCTCAGTCACCTTTGAGCCACCGCACTACCTCCAAAAGTATCTTTTGCAGAATTGCAACCACCACGCCACTGCTCTGTGGAAAATCTTTAATGGCTCTACTGTCTTTAATATGAAGTGCAAGGATTTTGCAATTTGGTCACAGCCAACTTTCAGGTTAATTTTCTGATCTTCTCCCTCTCTAATTCTCTACACACACTGGCCGTGCCAAGGCGTGTCACACCAAGCCAAGCTGGGTCCTCCTGCCTATGTGCCCTTTGTCTTCACATTGCTGTGTCTTTTGTACAAGCTCGTCCTCCCCCTGGAGAGCTCCCCCTGCAGATCTACCTGGTTAACAACCCCACTCTCCAGACCAGGAGGCTGAATGGCCCCTTCCTCCATGAAACCCTTGCTGGCTGATCTAGGGGTTCAGGGTGCCCTCCCTTGAGCTGCATGGGCATGTGGGCTGCCTCTCAATCACACACATCATACTGACTTGTAATTATTTGTGTATGTGCCGTTCTCCCTCTTTAACTATGGAGCTCCTTGAGTGCGGGAACCGATCTTCTAGCACAACGCCCAGCAGAGGCCTTAGGCTTTCAATAAGGTTATTGGATGAATACAAGAACTTTGCAAGATTGGAGGGGAGGGTTTCGCAGGGAAGGACAGGAGCTGAGAGGAGATACAAAAGACAGGCTGTGTGTTCCCACCTTGTCCCTAATATTCATGTGCCACTGGTTTTTCAGAGAACCTGTTCACATGAAATATTTAGCACTGCTTTCTTCTAAGGCACACACTCACAAGTCTGACAAAATCCTTTGTGTGGTCATGTGTTTCTATCTGTGCTTTCAAGAACATCATCATGGTAACCAGTAAACGATTTGAGCTTGCACAAAATGGCTCTGCTTCTCCTCCCGCACACCTCTTTCTCTCATGCGCTTCTGACACTCCAAGCCTCTGTTCCATTTCGCAGAGGTCAATTTTCCATACTCTGGATGTTCAGTGTATTGACGTTTGGGATACGAGTGAGTCTAGTCTGAAAATATGATCTGAGAGTACAGAAGTCGGCAGGTTCATTACAGTTTCAGCTGCCAGTGTGGGAAGCTGCTGATTCTTGGCTGCTGGAAGAGGCCAGAGAAAAATCCCCGCGTGCTCCGTGAAGGCTGGAGCTCCCCTCCGCTGCCCCTGGGAGTTTGGCATTTAGCTGGCTTCTATTTGGTTTGCAGTGTTTTTGTTCAATTTTAATACATGGCTTTATGTGTTTAGCTTGTGTACAAAGTTTATGCACATAAGTGGCTTAGATTCTGTCTACAGGGACTGCAAGTCCAGGGCTGGAGTCTGTGAGCAGAGCGTAATGTAATTCTGGTGTTTTATTAACCATAATAACCAGAAGTCTCTAGCCACTAATATATCTGCATAGAGGTTTGTCTGAATTTCCAATTATTTTAACTTTCAGTACAAAGTGGACAGAAAATTCATTTCAGTGCACTGAGCTTTTCATTCTTTCTAAGCTGAGATTAAGTCATCTGCTTCATGAACTATGAGTCCAGGGGGGTAAGAATGGGTACGTGGGCTTCTCGCGAGCTCCTGGCATGATGCCCAGAGCCACATGAACCGAACAGACTCGGAAGGGTCACTTTTCCACTTTTGCGGCCATCTTTCCTTTGTAGTTGACAACCTCCATGCCCAACTTTAGTTCTATGAAAACTGACAGCGACTGCTCAGATATTTATGCCCCTTCCCCAAAAGAGAGACCTTAAGGATTTTCGAGGCCAAATTTTGCTGGTTCTTTTATTTTTAAACTTAAAAATAAAATTCTGTCTGTCTTTTTAATGGGTGATAAAATTGATTGACTCTCTGGCTGAAGATGACTTTAGAATATTAGTTGGTGTGGTATTGATTTTTTTCTCTTTATAAAGCTTTTCTGTAGCGTAGGCACCTGATGACTCTAAGTTACAAACTTTGAGTTAAATTATGAACCTTTTAGCTTTGCATTAGAAGTGGTATCTGGCACCTGATTTGCTAGATCAAACCACATTAGTTGTGTTATGTTATTTTCTAAAAACACATTTCAGAGAAATAACTCCAATCTGTGTTGCATTTTATAGAGCAAAATAATTGAATGGCGGCTGTTTGTAATTTTAGCAATCTCTTAACCTTAATCATATTTAATGGCTTTTCTCTTCAGGCTAACAGGAGAGCGAGGGGGGTGGGGAAAGGTCCCAGCTCCCTCCTATATCCACGCTACAGTAATGCACCCGGCTCTTGGCAGAGCTGTAAATTCCTCCTCTCTGAATTGTTGGTTTGGGACAATCATTCAGCAGGGAATTACTTTCTCATCTATGAAATAAATGAGATGTTAAACTAGTTTTCTGCTTCCTGTGGTACAAATGTATCAGTGTGCAGCTCGGTGTAGCGTGGAAACAAATGCCCAGCGCCTCGGATGCTGACGGCCGGCGTGCAAGAGGGGCTCAGGGCTCCGGGATGAGGGAGCGGGGAGCGGGGTGAAGAGGACACTGCAGGCCAGAACCTTTCATCCTGTAGAGTTGGGCCAGTGCCTCCTGCGAGAAAGGACACCCCACCAAAAGGGTTTCTGCTGTCGCCTGCTTCCTATGGAGAAAAAACAAAGGGCTGATTGGTTGCCAGTGGAAGTCCTTGGGGTTTCTTCTTTAGAGCTCCAAACCCAAGTTCATTCAAGATCTCATTGCTTTTTACATCGTTGAGGGATGCTGGAAAAAAGTGGGGGAGGATTTGTCTCTCTTCAGGAATGGTACAGCTGAGTCTGGTAAAACAAAAGAATAAAAGCTGCATAGTCAAGATTAAAATTGGGGCACTCTCACTTATCTCAGGAGAGCATAGGGAGCATGAGGAGAGAGCTCTGTGGTCTGAGCACCCGCCTAGCAAGCACAAGGACCCAGGTTTATCCCTGGTACTATATGCTGTGCTGGCCCACACCAATTTGGCCCCAGAAACCGGGCATGGTGGCGCAAGCCTATAACTCCATTGCTGGGGAGGCTGAGACAGGAGGATCACTATGAGTCCAAGATGCATAGTGAGACCCTGTACCAAATGCATAAATTAAAAAACAATATTGATGAGGATCCAGTCCCCCTGATTTCAGATCAGGGGATAATATTTCTGTTATAGAGACAGAAGTGCCCCAAACCTGGAGTCTTCTATCCTGGCCCCTGTCTCACGGTGGCCACCCTTGGTGAACTCAGTTTCAGGCCTGGAAGGCTAGATGGGGCTGGATTTCTTTCTAGGGCCCTTCTGAGGTGGTGCTGGTTCTGCACCTTGCTTGCTTGTTCTGTGCAGTACTGCGGACTCTCCTTGGTAAATGCAGCCCAGCTCTCTTAGGTGTGTCCCTGCAACCCTGGCTAGATATTGTGTCCATCTCCTGCTTGGCAAGAAAGAGTAGAGGATCAAAGTTGGTTCCATATTCTCCCAGCCGTCCACAGGTTGGGAGAGGTTCTGAAATCCCAATAGGTGTTTTTACTGAGCACCTACTATGTACTGTAAATGGTTCCAAAAACTATATAAATACATAGTCTCATTTGGTCCCAGAGTAAACCCATGAGGTGGATGTGTGCCCATTTGGTAGAGGACAATTCTGAGGCTAGGGGCATGATTCACTCAAAAGTATACCCTAAGCAAGTGATGTAGCTGGAGTTTAAAACCTGCCTCACTATACTTAAACGTCACTTCCTCTGACAAAATGTTCTCTGCCTTCGAGACTACCAAGGACCCTGCACACTGCCCTTTCTGTTACTACTGTTACTCAATGGTTTGCATGAGAATGTCTGCATTTCCTCAGAATCTCTCAGCTCCAGATGGGCAAGAACCACAGCTTTTTGGTTACAGCTTTGGCAAGTTTTGTGAACAAATATGCTCAACTGCCTACTGTGCCCAAGTGGAGTCCGGGCCAGCCTGCCAGGGCGTGGGTCTTGGTGAACAGGAAGATCCTGGTGCCCACCTGACTGTGCTGGTACGTATTCCAGACCAAGTCCTGGGGTCTCAGGAGCTCTGGTTTTCTGGACCAGGGAGTCAGTGGTGATATCCTTGGGCTTAGCTTAGCACACAGGTCCTTCTCAACCGAGAGAACTGCTCACAGATTGTGAAGGCTTTGTGTGTCGTTACTAATTAGAAAATTGCCTTTGGAATTGAAATATGTTTCACAGATGCATTTACTGAACTCCTTGCCGAGGTGTGACTCTCCTATGCCTGTTGTGAGATAGTCCCACTAGGAAGCAGCATATGGAGATACCCACAGCTCTGCAAATTATCCAGTCGGCAGCTTGCACCCAACTTTCTAGCTGTCTAAAAAAAATGGGCTGGCCATTAGGGAGATGGGGGTCTGGCTCTCCTCAGGGAGGGAGGCAGCTGGACCCTCAGACCATCCCTTCAATCAGTTCAGTGCTATCCCATCTTCTTCAGGCCCAGGGCTCCCAGGTGATCCTCTTGGAGAAAGTGGGCAGCACAGTCTGCAGCTTGTTCTAAGCCAGGAACTGAGTCAAAAACGCCCATCTTCACTTACTTCTGGCATTGTTACAGAACAGTTCCTAGTGTGTCTGATGCACCTGAAATCTTGGGCCATTGTTTCTTAAGAAAGAGAAAGAGCAGCTGTAGGTAGGCTAAGAGTTCTCACGAAATGATGGTGTGAAAATCTTGAGCCCTTAACTTAGGGCACAGAGCTGTGGGCAGGCATCAGGGCAGGTCTTTTGGGTGATGAGTAAGGTTCTGTCAAGAAAGCATTGATTCACATCGCGTCATCATGATGCGTGCTAGATCATTGCTATTAAGGGACAATACATCCTATGTCATCTTATTTAATCTGCCCAGTAGTCCCCACCTAGCGACAAGGGAAAGCCTCTAAGAGTCAGCAAGTTCACACAACTCACTGTGTAGCTGGTAACTGAGCCCAAACCCACTCCTTCTCATGATGTGAAAAGGGGCTGGGCAGGGCCGAGTGAGGGAGAAGGCTTCACGAGGGGAATGGGAAAAGGCAGCAAGTAGCACTGGGATCCTGTCCTGTCTCCGCGGTACACCCCAGGCCCAGCCTGCTCACCCTGTCAGCCATTTCTCCCTGGCCTTTCCACATTCTTCTCAATAAACAAGTGGGCAAATACATGTAGGAAAGTCCTGGATCATCGCAGACCCTGTTTCCATCCTCTCTTGGGGCAGGGGAGGAGGATCGGTGTTGGGTGGGGTACTGGTTTCCCAAGCAATAACAAAGCACCACAAATTGAATGGCTGCAATACAAAAAAACATGTCCTTCTAATTTTACAGAGGAGAAGCCCAAAATCCTGGTTCACTGAGACTTTGGGGAGAATCCCTCCTTGCAGTCTCCTGGGTGTTGCAGTCATGCCTCTTAGCTTTGATCATCCCACCACGCTCTCTGTGAGTCTCTCTTCCCATGCCAGCCCATCCTCCTCCCTCCTCTTCCTCTTCTCATCCTCATCATCCTCTTTTTCCTCTTCTTTGGACACCAATCATATTGCATTAGAAGTCTTTTAATTTTTTTTTTTTTAATGTGTTTGTACAGAATCTCACTACACAGCTTGGACTCTTAGTGAGCTTCCTGTTTTCAGCCTCCCCTACACTGGGGTTACAGGTGTCTGCTGTGGGCCCCAAGTCAGGGGCCAGCAAGTCAGGGTCTTTAATCTTAAGGCCTCATTCTAACTTGATTTCTTGCAGAGAATGTACGTCCACATGAGGTTGTACTTGGGTCCCTGGGGTTTTAGACTCCACCGTGTCTTTGAGAGGATACACTTCAGTGCGAGCAGGAAGATTATCCTCAGGTCCTTGAGCCCTGGATGCCGGGTCCAGCAGCGCCCCTCGAAGACTCTCCAGGTGTGGCCTCAGGCTGCCAGGAAAGATGATGTGAGCTTGCAGGTGCCACCACAGAGCGCCATCTAGCTGCGCAGGAGGCTTTCTCTCAGGCCTTCTCTTGGTTTTTGGGCCACCTCTGGAAGTCAGGTGACGTGATCCCTGCTGAAGGCCCTGTACAGCAGGGCTGGCTCAGTGCCCAGGGCTCCCCCATGTGCTCACTCAGTTCTGACCAGGTCTGGAGCCCCCTGCCCTGCCACTCAGCCCACTGGGCACACCAGGGGCTTTATACAAGAGATAGCCAATTTTTTCATAGCCCCTCTCATTGCCAGTGCTGCTAAGGTGTTTAACATGGCATCTGTCTTTTTAACTGGGAGTGCTACTCATGTGTGTGTACACACATGCATATGTGCATTCATGTGTGTGCATGTGTGTGTGAGTGTGTGTATCCATAGCTGCTGTCTCATCTGACAGCGAAAGGAAAATATTACAGAAACCAATCTCCCCCCATCAAAATTACAAATAACTCCGATGTCTGGGAAGCGTCATAGCCCAACTTCCCCTACCCCACCACAATGAGCTCGCTCTGAGCTGCCTCACCACGATCCTAATTGTTTTTAAATGTCTGTGCTAACCGCTTCATACAGAGAGCATCAATCTGCTTGTGGGTAACTGAGAACCATACTGCCGCCTGAGATGACACATTTTTGCAGTAATTAAAAACACGCTTAAGAAGCCTCAAGCTCGGTGCTGCTAACACTTGACTGGCTTAGGTGGGGCCCAGGGCTGCCTGTGGCTTGGGTGGGCCCGGGGCTGCCTGTGGCTTGGGTGGGCCCGGGGCTGCCTGTGGCTTGGGTGGGCCTGGGGCTGCCTGTGGCTTGGCAGCTGAGCTCCAGCCCTCCCTCTTGGAGCAAGAGGAACCTGATAGCCTGTGCAGTTTGCTCCGTGCAGCTATCCACAGGACCTTTATTCTGAAAATGGCCAGGGAAGCCCCTCCGGGGCAGAACCAGCTTCTGCGATTTGCCCTTCTCCCCCAGCCCCAGGCCCTGATGAATGAGCTCTGCCTGGGCTAGACCCTGAGCCCTCATGGCCTGCCCTCCTGCCCGAGTCGGTGGCTTATTATCCGCTGCTGCTGGGCTAGCCTAGCCTAGGATAAAGCAGGGCCTGTGTGTGTGAAGGGGCAGCAGGCAGCAGGAAACTGGGCTGAATGAATAATTTCAGTTTTTTCCTCTGGCTCTTTGAGTTCCTCAAGTCTCAGTGGTGAGGGTGGTGAGCTGGGTCTCCAAGTGTTTTCTGTAAGCAGATATTTGCGTTGCTGTATCTGGGAAGCCTGGAATTGCTAGGAGAGAAGCCTGGGGTGGTATGGAGGCGTGTGCATACTAAGAAACACGAGTGGTGTTATTACCTGTCATAAGGCTAGGTTATTTAGTTACATCTGTACAAATTTTGGTAACTGTTTAGCACAATGACTGAGAGAGAACAAAGCAGAACTAGGAAGCCAGAGGCCACTCTGGTCATAAAGGATGATGAAGTGGACCGTGAGGCATCAAGGGTGGGGCAGGCAGGAAGGGCTGGGGAGCGAGTGGGGTCTGGGTTCAGGTTGGCGCATAGGTTGGAGGTCCTGGAGCCAGCTGGCCAGCCCGGGGCTCTTTCATCCCTGCCCACTCTATTGTCTTTGGCTGGGCTGGGCTGGCCTGCAGGCTGCAGTGGGGTTTCCATCTGAAGGCTTCCTGTTTCTGGCTAGGAAGAGGCAGAATAACCTCCGGAGCAGACAGTGTCTGGCTGGAGGAGCAGTTGGTCCCTGGCACAGCCTGATGTTCCCACCAAGAGCAAGACCCCCAACATGCTGTAGGGCCTGCAAGCTGACCCCAGCATCCGCTCCCACTCCGCCAAGCTGCTCTCAGCTCCAGCTGTTGCAGCATCTGCTGAGGTTGGGCTAACAGAAAGCAGGATCTGTTTGGGGGACTTCCCTCCTCTCTGGACTCCAGGCCTGGAACATTTCTTCCAATTTGCCTGTGCCATACCCCCATCCCTTGATAGGAGGAGAGTGTGTGTGTGTGTGTGTGTGTGTGTGTGTGTGTGTGTGTGTATGTGTGTGCAAGTTCCAAAAACACAGATGAAGGCTTACACATACACCTTGTTCACCCAACCCTGACTTCCTGTGGAGTTAAGACATCCACCCATCTCCCAGAGCACTCTCCCCTTGGTCCTTGTTGAAACTTACACTGCATGAACACAGTGCAGACGCCCCTAGAAATGGAATTCACAGAGTAGAGCTCTGAAGTCTATCTGTTGCAGGGAGGAATTCTACTCCAATGCTCCCCTTTCTGAGCTGGGAGGTAAAGCGAATGCAGACGAATGAAATCCAGCCTGACTTCCGAGCAGTTTTCCTTTAACCAGCTCATTATGCATTAACCTGTAAGACAATATGTTTTAAAGAGACCCACATTCATCACCCTAGAAAAGTCGTGTTAACATAACTTCTGGGAAAGAACAATGGGGGGAAAATGTTAGTCATTGTTGATGGAACAGGTAAGTTTCAGTAGCATGATCTGTTGAATATTCATACGATATTGTTTTTGACATTTAAGAACTCAATTATCCGATGACTAATCAGTCTTTTACAGTATGTTATTTTTGTGACTAGAACTGAAATACTGATAAGCCCCAGGAGAGCACGAGTGTTCAGATGGATTTGTTAGTGTGTTTCAGCCCTGGCTTTCTCTGGCATGCATGTCCAGGGGAATTTAGTGCCTGTGACAGTGAGCGGCCGAGGGCCTGGCTGGAGTCAGCAAGTGCGTGGAGACCAGATGCTGTGCTGACTGATTTCGCTCCGGTGATTTTTTCCGCAAGTGAGGGGCAGCCAGGATTGTGACGTGCCCTGCAGCTCTGGGCTTGGGATCAGCTCAGCTGCGCCGGGATACCGTATTCATTGCAGATCAGGGGTGAGGCCATCTGTCCAGTCTTGACCCATCCCTACCTGAGGCACTGGGCAGACTGCATAGGGAGGCAGTTCATGCTGCAGCAGTTGAATGAAATCTATTTTGAGAACCTATCGCACTGTCTAATTTCCCCCTCTTAAACCTGGGCCTCCTTCTTCGGTGATTCTCCTACCAACAGAATCCAGAGGAGGTGACATTCTGGAGCACCCAAGACGATGAGGAAACCTTGTGGATCTTTGTAGCACACTTGCTCCTGAAGTTCAGTGCCATGTTATGAGGAAGCACAAGCCACTCCTGTGGAGGGCTTCACGTGGTGGGGCAGGCCCCCAGGTGACAACCCCCATTGAGTTCTTGAGTGATGGAAATCATAAAAGTGGACCCCCAAACGCTAAGGGAGCACTCCCTGTTCAGACCACACGGCCCAGAGACCAGCCATTGCCACCACGTTCTATCCAAAGTGTAAGCTGTTGAGCAAAATCGATCATTGTTTTTTTTTTAAGTTACTGTTTTGGGATGGACTGTTGCACATCAATAGGCAAGCAGAACTGTCCGCAGCCAGCCAGTGACAAACAGGTTACTGAATTTGGCTCAGAGACCAGCCGTGTTGCCAGGTAGCTATGTGCCTTTGAGCAAGAGGTTACTCTCTATAGGCATACTGGCACGATGGCAAGAGCGTGGGCCTCCAGGTCACAAGCTTTAAGTTCAAATCCTTGCTCTGGCACTCACACTATTTAGGGCAGTCTACTTGGCCTCTGTAGATCTCTGTTTTCTTATCCAGTCCCAGTGAGAGCTGACGCAGGCTCAGGTGCTGTGAGTGACAGCTCCGGGTTTCTTCCCTTAGAGTGAATGCGGAAGTGCAGGCGGCTGTGGGGCATCGCTGGGAAGGTACAGAGCGCAGACGTTCACTCAGGGCTGAATCTGGCTCCCAAAGAGCCGAAGGCACACAAGGAGTGCCTTGACTGAAGAAGGAAAGGCAGGTGCAGCCTGACTGGCGACGCACAGTAAACAGATGGTGCCCTTGGAGAATTAGAGGCAGGTGCGCCTTCTGGGGCAGACGCGGCCCCCTGCCAGGTGCCCATCTTGGTGAGCAGAACACAGATCAGATTTTAGCTCCTCATATTGCCTTCAGTGGAGCACATTTGTCCCCTGTACCTTCACAGTTATGTGAGCTACTCCCTCCCAGGTAAGATTTCCTCTGTGACTCAGGAGCTGGCTCAAAACAAGCATTTCCTAGTCTCAGTTTCCACATCTGAGAAATGGGTAAAGCAATGTTCATTCTGTCCTGCAGAGCTGCTATGGGAACTGAATGAGCAAAGATAAAGTGCCCAGGAGGGTGCCAGGCACCAAGTACAGTAAGAGTAGTTTCCCCCTCTTCTCACTACAAAATCATATTGGAACTCCCCCACCCCCCCACCAAAAAAAAATCTCTTACTGAGCCAGAAGTGAATAGAAGGAGGAAGAGCTGGCAGCAACACCTGCTGCTGCAGGAGAGAAGGGAGTGGAGAGGGGTAGCAAGATACTGCCAGAGTCTGCTGGTGGGTTTGCAGAAGGCTTCTCCCCTGATATCTGATGTTCTATGAGATGTTCATTTTAAACCTCAACAGAGCTAAGTATGATCAATCATTGGCACCACTGCCACAGTGGGTTCCAGCTAGCTGGACTAGATCAAGAATTCTCTTACGGGTGGAGTCAGACAGTCACAAGTCAAGCACCCCCCTCGGAGCTCTCATGGTGCCTTGCATTT
>PVKN010019087.1:0-16536 GCA_004027915.1 Capromys pilorides | reverse complement strand
TGAATTCATTGCTATGTAATAATGGATAGTAATGACCTTAATTCTCTCCAATTCTGGAAAGTCAGAACTGAAGTAGGGAAGCACAGGCTTACTTTACTAGGAAGGAGCTAGCATTGCAAAGTTGAGTTTTTTTTGTTTTTTGTTTTTTGGATGGCTCAGGCCACCTTAAGGGCAGGTGTCATGCTCCATGTGGGGCAGGTATAAACATTAGAAAGTTAATGATAGAATCAAAAGCATTTCCTGAAAAGATGATCCTGAGAGTGACAGGATCTCAACCAGGGGAAATCATTACAGCAGACCCCAGAAACAGGACCCAGCCACAAAGCAGTGACAAATCCCCAAGGTAAACAGCACCACAACCACTCCAGAAGCCTAATTCCTGTTTTCTCCCCTATTTAGAGCCATAAGCATTATTCTTTAGTCCCCTATGCAAGAAACCTGTAAGAGTAGGAAAGGCAAGAATGACTAGAAAACAATCTTCCCATATTCAATATTCAAATGATCACCCCCATTTCAGGTTTACCTGAAGTTTCCAAGTTTCCTCATGAATTTATTAAATTACAACTGAATGATTACAAGTGTTAGGGCCTTTGTTAGGATGAAACATTTCTAAGAAAACTGCTGACTTTCAACTCCTGCAGAAGATCCAGCATTGTCAGCATGTTAATCCTGGAGACAGTGGCCTGTAGCCTGTCTTTAATGGTAAAGGGGGATTTTCCTTTGGTGGGTTATTGTAGAGACATGAGACAAGATATTTGATGTGTCTAGCACATACCTAGAACTTGGTAGATACTAATAAACATTGTGTGATGTGTCATACAGGCTTTTGTGGGCCAGTCCAGGCATCTAGTCCCACTGGAAAAACCTTCCAGTTGTTCCAAATAAGCAAAACTCTAGTAAAGGCCTCTAAGAGGTACTGCCCTCACCCCAGCTGAGTTTGAATCACCTTTTAGCACTTCAAAGTCATGAATTTTGTCTGGCATTCCTACAGCGCTTAATGCTTTACATCTATAAAGTATTCTCCATTTTCCAAAGTGACCTCTCAACACTGCTCTCTGTGATTCTCACAAAGCAGATAAGGCAGGACACTGACATTCACCAACAAGAGCAGGGCCAGGCCTAGGGGCCATCTCTCCTCATATGGTACCCATAGCTCCCTTCACCTGTTCACAGCCAGAGTGTGACCTGAGCAGGGTGGGAGGCACAACATGGCCTAGGGAAAGATGTGTCCTGCATCACCCAGCAACACTTCTTGTCCGTTGTTTGAACCATCATAATACACAGAAAGGAAAGGACATGGAAAACATGATAAAGGCATGGTCCTGTGCTATCCGGAGGTCATAATGAATGGAAAGAACATTCTTCTCAGTTCTGGTAAGATGCTCCTCTAGGAACCCACTGGTATTAGGGTTCATTTACTTCTGCTTCCTGAATACCTACTGTGTGCCAGGTGCTGAGATGAGTAGTGGGAGTGTCTCTCTTTCAAGAGCCTCACAATCTGGTGAGAGAAATAAGCAAGCTAGTGAGGAGTACAGTGTAGAAGGATTGTAACACGCATCAGTCTTATCCACTTCTAGTGTTTCCCTCTACGGAGCAGGGAGGCCCTGGAGTAACAGTCTATGGTGTTTATGGTACTTTTTTTTTGTTTCTTTTTTTGGCGGGACTGAGACTTAAACTCATGACCTTGCACTTGCCAGGCAGGCACTTGTGCCACGGAGCTATCTCCCCAGCCCCTATGGTACTTTTTTTAAAAGCCCTTCACCCACCCTTTTCTAGGGGAGATGGGATAACACTGATTGGAGATTTCAATAAAGGAAATGGGCATATGAGGTCCTGCAATGGTCAGATTCCTTTCTTCTGGGTGCCAGATGTCAGCCAGAGGCATATGCTCTGCTCTAGGCTCTAAATTCTGTGGCATCAGGGTCTTACAGAGTTCTGTGGGTCCAGATTACCCATGACAGCAGGCATTGTTTTGTCATAGTGTTGAGTTTAGTGTCAGGAAACCTCTGTCCAAGTAATTCATCTGTGCCTTAATCAGTGATGAAGATGATCTTAGGATTCTATACATTTATTTCATATCTCTTAGTGAGTTTAGAATTTGTGTGTGCATGATAGTGATGTAACCTGTTGAGGTCTTTCGGATTACAATGATACGACCTCTAGCCATTTTTCAGAGCTTTTCTATGTCCAAAATTGCTAATGTTTACCACTATGGTTCATGGTAACAAGAGATATAGGTGACAGGGTTGATACTGTCAACCCTGATCACAGCAGTATTATCTTTGAAATCTATGCACAAACTTGGTAATTGAAGTGACTCAAAAGGTCAGGGCAGGATTGGAGATGCTACTAAGTCCTGGGGTCTTACGCTAGATACTGGAGGTGCAAAGATGAACTCAACAATCCCCAATATGTGAGACTACTAGTCTCGCAGAGCAGATACACAAAACCAACCATTTAGAAGATCAGGCTGCAGACTGTTCCCAATCTGTTGTAACACCCAAGTCTCTGAGTGAATATAAGCTCTCAGGAGCGGACAAATCCCTTGGGAGCATTTATTTCTAAAAAGTCAGGAGAATGGCAGCAGAGATCAGACTTGGGTTCTGCCAGAGTTCCTGGCGCAAACCCTCCCAGGGACTTCTAATCCCATACCTGGGACCAGGAAGAGAAAAAAAGAAGCCAGCTGGCTTCTGGAAACAACAGCTTTGATTGTGAGGATTTATTTACCTCTCTGCCTGAGACTGTTGTCCTACCCAGAGGTAGGACAGGTTTGTGTTTCTGTAACTCCATTCTTTACCCTATCCATCACCTGCCTCCTGATCCATGCTATTCTTTTATCAGATGCAAAACTTGATAACATTTCCGATGAGTCCTGATTGTGTTACTTTCTCTTGTGCTTCATTGGTTCTTTGACACCTTGCGATGGAAGCCCTAATTCCCTTAATTGTATATACACTCTTCTGGAATCTATCCCAACCTCTCATCTCTTGCTAACACCCCCATTCGCCCTGGGCCTTAACAAAAATGTGCTTTCAGTTTCCTCAACATGTGCTAGAAGGTTTCCACTTCCATGCCTTCGTTCTTGCTGCATGTCTGTCATGATGAAATGAACTCTTGCCCATTCTCCCAGGCCCAGTCATCTCTTCCACGAGGCTTAAGCAGATGACTGGTCTCTCCATGGTCGTTGCAGAAGACACATGTGTTCATGGCAGCAGCTGTCACACTCTGCTTCCTGTCATAGCCATCTGCTCTAACAACATATCTGCCCTATTAGCCTGAGTATCCTGATGATCTCTGAACATTTCTTTTGGCATCCAGTCTCAAAGCCTTGCTAGAAACAGGAGCTCAAAAATTGTCCTCTGAATTGAAATGAAATATATACTATACTTCTTGCAGTGAATGTCAGTCTTTCATAGAAGCTGGTTCTGATGTGGAGGAACCAGAAGGAGTGATGGCTATGAATGAGTATCCAAGAGTCCGGTAAGAGTACTGGGTAGATAGTAGGGCTGATCAGTTTTTGTTTTAAAGGAAAAAAACGGTATCATGATACATTCATGTGCTTTGCAATTTCTTTTAAAAACTCTATTACTTTTCAAAGGAGCTGCTTAGTGTGAGGTTCCTACTGACAGACTAGTGACTCCCAGAAGGGAGAGATATACTAAAAATTTATGGCTTCCTTTGAGGAAGAGCTGGTCCTGGACACAGAGTCTCAGACTCAGTCTCCACTAAACTGCAACTCTTGGAGCCTGTTTTATGGAAGTTTGAGAATACCGTGGGCACTCCATGATACTTTCATCATCTGGGCCTCTGCTGTGTTTGTTGTCTGAGTCTTGGTGAGATGCATATTCATTCGTTACTCTCTTTTGCATCTCTGAAACAAGTGGATAGAAAAAAGTCCTTCCCTTTTCTCACATAATTTTCACCTTAGGGAAACAACTCATTGTCATTCTGGGGTGAAGTAATCCCTCTCCCCTCCCCATCCCTGTGCTGAGAATTGAATCCAGAGCCCTGGGTATGCTAGGCAAAGGCTCTACCACTGAGCTCCATCCTTTTGCCTGCGGGGAGTATTTCTTGAGAATCCTCTGTAAGTCATAATTACTTACAAGTGCAATATCATTAGTTTCATTTCCCAGATAATAAACTTTGTTTCAGTGACATCAAGCAGTTGTCCAACATCACACAGTTTAAACGTGGATATAACTCAAAATTCTGGGATCTTTCCACTGTGCTATGCTAACCTGGATGGTGAAATAAACGCATGTTATTGGCACAAACTGTTATTTTTCCTGTAAGGGTACAAGCTGCAAAGATCGTGCTGTAATATTTCACTAGACCATTAGAGTTAAAAGGAACCACTGTGCATGTTGGGAAATACATTCAGAGAAGTAAGGTAAAGCGCCCAAGGTCATCCTTACTAATTTTTGACAGAGCTGAGACTTGACTTCATCTTAACTCTGGGCTCTTTTGAATGGACATAAAAGGGGGAGGCAGAGGGGGGCTGTGCTCTCTGATCTTTGAAAGGCCATCTGCCCTGAGGCTGCATGACCATGCTGGAGAGGTGATCCTTTAATCTTCAGGGCCACTGATGTTCTAGGCCAGCACTGTTTCACAAAACTCTGGGATCAGTAAACATTCTGTATCTGTGCTGTCCAAAACAGTAGCCATTAGTGATATATGACTGAGAAACTGAACTTTTAATTTTAATTAATTTCAATTCAAGTAGCTAGTGGTTACTACACCAAACAGAGCAGTTCTAGGCACAGAAACAATACACGGTTATAATCTTGCAGAGCTATCCGGTACACTTGAATCCAGTACACAGAATCCTTGGTGGGACAGGAATTTCTTCTACATCATTCTTAATAATTCCATTTCAGTATCTCTGACCATGAGGGACTCACTGCCACTCTCACAAGGCAAATACTGTACTGTGGTAGCTACACGTATTTTCTTCCCAGATTCCTGAAATAACAGGATAGATAGTCACAGCAGGATTTTCCTCCCAAGAGAATGGAAAAGCAACCACTCCATTATATATCCACGGAATGGATACGTACGTGCAGAGCCCTCTTTGTCATCTTTGCTGCTGCCAAACATCCTTTAGTGCCAATTTTGTTTTGAGGTTTTTTTTTTTTTAACAAACTCAAAGCTGAGAACAAGATGTAAGATGCCAGGGGTGGGCTAATCAAAGTAGATGGGAAAGGACCACTGGTTCGATGTGGAGTCGATTATCCTAACATAGCTAAGTGAGAGCTGACTTTTAAAAAGCAGCACATATCATGCTGCTGGCTTCTTTTGCGCGTGTAGGTGGCTGAAGTCCCCAGACCTTATTCCACGCACTTCTGAAAACGTAAATGTCCTTTCAACTTGTACCTGTTCAATTTTGTTTTGTAATCCAGACACAGGACACTGCAAATAACCTTGAAGATACTGGGATTTTAGCAGCTTCCCTAGGCTAAGTGAGCAGCAGAACTGTATTTGCATCTCTCCACTCCTGTCCCTGTATTCATAGGAAATGATTCACTAAAAGGAAGTTAACAGGACACTGGGAAACAGAGAAGCCAACACAATTTCCACAGAAGAGAGGGCACTGGCACAACTGGGTAAACACATCTCTGCTTCTGATGGCTTTGCCACACACCCTTCCTTGAGGACACAGTGAACCAGTCACCCCTGCTGACCGAGGCTGGGAAGCACTCTTACACCTGCTCTGACTCCAACTCTAACCAGGAAAGAGTGAAAATATCTCTTTATTATTAAGATGGAGGGAGGCGGGCCATCATTTCTTGTGAAGTGATATCCATCAGCACAAAATGATCTGCTAACTCTCCAGGAAGCATTAAGAGACATGATAGAAGAAATAATTGCTTATGCCAAGTGCAAAGAAAAGATGCCTCAGAGGAATGGAAGCCTTTAGCAAGGCAGGTGGGTGGTGTGAGGAGGAGGAGGGAGCTGGTGCAGCTGCCCATGACCCCTGGCAGGAGAAAGAAGCAGGAGGGGCCAACTGGAACTTGCAAAGCTCTAGTGTGGTGAGAACCCCTGGAGGCACCGTTAGTGCTATTAGAAGGAAAAAGTGAAGATGGAGAAATGGTTAAGCAACAACATAACAAGAAGAGGTGGAAATAAACAAGCTCACTCTCTTCTCCTGAGAAGGTTTTTTTTTTTTCTTTTGAAAAGCTTTTTTCACTCAGATACTTTTCTCTTCTCTAGTCCTGTTCCCTTAGGAACTTGGCTGCTGCCTCACGATGCAGTGGCTTTCTTACTATCCCACCCTACTGCCTGAGTGTCAACTCTCAAGGAGTTTTCTGAGAGTGACAGCAGCAGCTCTGTAATCTCTTTTTAACCTCCTCAACTTATTCCTAAAGCTGCTCACACCCTTAGCTTGCAGAAGAGCTGTGCTCTGGAAATGTTTTATTTCAAGTCATATTGTTACCATTTGGGCAATATCTTAATGCAATTAGTAGAAGAAGAAAAGTCGCAAAATCATTTGTAAACATCTAATGCAATAAAAAAAAGAAATACATAGAAACATCAATATTGTTGGATTGGGAATGGCTGATACTATGATTCCTTATGTTCTAAACTGTTTAGAAATAAACACATCTTACTTTTAAAATGATTAAAAAAAACCCCTCCCACTAGAGCTGATGAAAACCAGTGTCTAAGGCAAAAAAAGCTACCACAACCACCTACAAAGTGCTGGTTTCATTCATCAAACACTACATGGCAGGTCACTGACTGATGAGCCTTCTTGCAACTTCACCTTAACTACACTCTCCCACTCACACCCTGCACAGCTGTCTATCTCCCCAACAACATGCAGTGGGAACCCCTGCAGCCTGGCAGCTCCCACTGCACTGCATCCGAGTTGCTTCTTGCTTGTCTGTGCACTCCTTAGGTGGGAAAGCCTAGGGGTAGGTCAGGCAGAGGACCTTTCCAGTCCTGCTTCTCACACTTAGGTTATACTGAAGAAGTTGTCCCATCACTGCATAAGATTCAGTCGGAGTGATGCAAAATCCTTACATTCCATTTGAATCATATTTTACTGAAGGCTCTCAGTATAACGTGACATCAGCCCAACAAAATCTGTGGTGAACATGTTCCTCCTTTAAAGATAGTATAGAACCATTTAATTTTCTTTGTCCTTACTGGAACACAGAACCAAAGCAAATGCTGTTGGAGTCAACTTAGTACTTTTAGAACTAGTGGCTAAAATTACAGTGTAAACTCAGAAGCTGCTTTTTTAGATCCAGGACAGGGACAGGGCTGGAACAGGCATCAGATAGATGTGTAGGTCAAGAGTACCGGGAACATTTTTTTCCAGAATCCACAGCCATTATACCCATGCTTTCCAGAGTCTTTAAGGATCCTTGAGATCCTTTAGAGCTAGTTGCTAGAAACTAGAAGAAAAAAAGCTAATAAACTGTACGCAAAATCATTCCTACCAGGCTGAGGGTTGAAACACTGACAAATGATCCAATTTCTCAGGTGGGATGCTAGGCTGCTCTGGAAGGCCAATGGTCTATATCTCATAGCTCCCTGACGCACACATGTATAGGAAATTTCTAGCACATTACTATTTCTGGTTTACCTAAATCCCAGAACTTAGCAAATAGCCTTGAAAGCAATGTTCCAAGAAAAAAATTATTTGAAGTCAGGTGTGTCCCAAAATTAATGTCAGAGGCCCTGACCCACAAATATGTTTACTAAAGAGCCTGGAGGAACTAAGCGATTCATTTGTTTACTTTTTGTATGTCCTTCCCATGTCAGGGAGGATAACCTGTGTGTATGTAGAACCGAACACACACTCTCAAAGAATATACATGCTGCTGAGTAAAGAGGTAGTGCAGTATTCTAAAACTTACAATCTACTGCCAGAGTTAATTAAATTTTTTTTTTTTACTCTAAATCTCATTTTTTAATTTTGTGATCCTGGATAGGTCTCTTAATCTCTTGGGCCTATTTCCTGGGTAGTATAAAAGAGCTAGTAGTAATTCTCTTACAGGACTTTTAAAAAGCCTCATACGGGTAAAACATTTAGCCCAGGAATAGTTTAAAAATTAAGTGCAAACAAGTGTGTAAAATGATTACGCAGTATTGGACATAGTGCAAATATTCAGTGTAAGTTAGCATTATTAATAGCTCCTCGCAAGCGCATGCTTACACATTAAATAGCTCCTCTTCTGTGACACTCCGCCACAGGGCTCTTGGATTCTAACTCCACCTCACCTCTTGGCCAGAGGTGCGGCTTTGGACAAATCGCTTCATTTCCTTGAGCTTGACTTCCAAGATGAGAGGCAGAAATCTCCCAAGAAAGGGGTTAAATTCCAAAGAACAACTGATCTGAAGTCTCCATCCACAACCACTCATCAATGATGTAATTATGCATCATGCCCTTTCTCCACTTTCTTTGTGAAAGATCTGGCCTTGCTCTGCACATGACTTGAGTATTCACAGTCACTTTACATCCCCTTCGATAAAGGTGAAACAGATTATTCTTGACAGGGAGCCATCATTTGTGGACATTTCCTACTAGTAACGCAGTAATGAGACATCCACCACCAACTTGCAGAACAGTGTTTACATATTTAAATTTTAGTTCAGAGGTTGCAAACTGCCTGTCCAAAGGTCAGCTGTTAGGTTCTGTTTAGTCTTACTACATAATGCTATAATTTTTTTTAATAGATAGTTTCCAAAACTAGGGAAAACTTTTTTTTTCTTTTTTTTTTTGCAGTACCAGGGATTGAACTCAGGACCTTGTACGCAAGTGCTTATTCAAGTGAGCTGTCTCCCTGGCCCAACTAGGGAAAACTGACATTTAAACAAAGGCAGCTATTTGTTTCTATTGAACAACCTGAGGATCTGGAAACAATCATGATCACCACCACTCAGAAAAGCTGCTCCCTTTATTCAAATGTCAAACAAGTCATCACCACACCCTCAGAGCTTTCCAGAACCATCTCTGAATATGGCTGTTAACCATTAACCTTCATAGCTTTAGCATTAACTCTTGATTTGCCTGCACCTATTTTGTACATTAAACTTCAAGCGTTTTGCAGCAATGTGAAAAGAAGGGATAAACATGGCCAGAATTCATAGACATGTACTAGATGATTCCAAGGAGATCGCTGTAATGCAGGCTTCCAAAGAAGATATTTGTTTTTTCCAGATTGGCAAGTTATCTATTCCTTCATGGGGAGTCAGAGCAAAGAGATAAATCTCATGCCACTTATCAAAGCAAACTGAAGTGGAAGAAGTAAACAGTGGCCTGAAAGGCAAAAAAGCAATTTTAAGAAATTAATAAATGATGAGACTATTAACAGCACACAAAAGGAGTTTGCTTTTTCTTCCCTTTAATATGATTTTTATCTTAAACACTGTGTCCCTTTAGGAAAGGAAAGAAAAGTTAATAAAAGAATCTATCACTCACACTTAATTTTTAGTATGGCAAATAAACTGCTTTAATGAAAGGGCTGAAATGCCTAGGTTTGCACATTAAATTTTCATTCGTAGTAGAGAATGGAAATTATTGATTCAGCCCTGGCATCACACATTTTGAATCTTAGTGCTTCAGAAGCCCATATTTCTGCTGGGTGCAAATGTGTTGGTAGCATTTTAATTCAAGGGGAACCCCGGACGGGTGGGAGGGTGGGAAAAGGGATATAGATAAGGGAAGGAGGCAGACTGGCTCTTCACAGAAAGAGAATAATGTTGCTTGACTTTAAGATCTACTGCCTGAGTTGGACAGTATGTTGGGCCACGGGTATAGACTCAGACCAGAAAAGCCAAGTCTACTTAGTCTTTGAGAAAACCTAAGGGACTTTATGGACAACTTATAAAAGGGGAGAACTGATGTCTGATGGTTTTACCCCAAGGCGTTGGAAAAGACTTTGGGTTTCAAGAAAATTACAGAGGAAAGAAAAGTGCCTTCTCAGTTCAAGATCAGAGCGTCTAGCAGAATAAACATCCAATATTAGAATACTGAGCTAGACAGCACAGAAAATCAATCAACCCCACAAATACAGCTTTCAACCTGGAAAGAAACAGAACAACCTTAACAGAAAGGTAACATGAACATCTTTTTTTTTTTTTTAACTTACTAATGGCATGAAAATAGGCATGTTTTTCCTCTGAAGGAAATTAATTATCCTGCCTCTCAGGTGACTATCACACAATTAAACAATTCTCAACTATCTTCCCTTTAGAGAACTCATAAGAACTGATTCTAAGCCTAGACTGAGGCAGCCTGAATCAGACCCATTTTGAAGTCTTTTGTGTAGCACAGAGTGTAGGGGATCAGAGAAAGCAATCATCTTTAGAAATAAGCTAAACTCAATTGCAAACGTAAAGCTGCTTAAAGAGAAAAAAGATAGTCATATAATATATTCCAAAAAGAGAAAGGTTTTGCTTTGTTTTTATTTTTGTTTTCATTACCTCCCAGCTAAAATTATCTTAGATCAGTAGTCTCTTCTGTCAGCCTGGATGTTGGAAAAGTAGCTTTGTTGGACTAAAAAGTTCTGGTTTTATGTTTTCAGATGCTGAGAGCTGGTGCCATCTATAGATTTCCATTCTGGGAGAGGTTTCTCTTTTGTCCTACTTTGCGTCAGACCTGCTGTCGTGAAGATAAGAGTGCCCAAGAGACACTTCCCTGCGGTTTAATAGGCTATGAAGGATGGGACTCATTAACTGGCTGGCAGCTGCCCCTAAACAGGATGCTGCCTGGAGGTAGGGGAAGAAGCAGCAGGCTCCATGCAGGAGACCACCAGTGACTGGCTGCCCAGGGGGACTCCCTGAAGAAAGCAGCACCTCCTAAAGGATCCCACAAATGATGTCTGAACTGAGAAACCTTCACCTACTACAGAAGCAGACTCTGAATTACTGCTTCTTTACAAATTGAAATAAGTACTCCAGAATATTTTCAGAGTCCTAGGTTATGATTTCTGTTGTTCTTTTATTATGTTCTTATTGATTTTATAGTGCCTGTCCCAACTATTCTAGTGTGCTAATATTTAACTGGCTTTTCCTTTCTCATTCTTGGTTAGGAGTGTCCTAACCACAGTTAGGTAAAGCCAAACTATCCAGCATTACTTCCTGTCCAAATTTAGGCCGTATCATGCATACCTGGAACAGCTCTCTTGTCTCAGCTTCTCCTTGGTTTGCTCCTGGCCTCTTTGCGGACTCAGGCAGACATGCCTTGTTGGTTGGGTGTTGAACCTCAGACACCTTACTGTCTTCTGGCTTGGAGATCCTTTGGTTCCTGGCCCTTCCCTGATATTCAACTCTTACTTTACTTTCTTTATATTGGCCCATGCCCTGCACTTAGCAGTGTGGACAATAAATGTTCTTTGAGTAAACACCACTCCTGGCTTCCTGCATAGCCTGATTTCTTAGATACACAGATTAAATTTAACCAGAGTCTCCTGAATCAGGAACCAGTGCACTATTTCTTACCTTTATGGTTTTGGTCTGGAGTCTGAGTCCATTTAAAGTGTTGATGGCTTTCTCTGCATCCTTTGGATCAATATAGTTAACAAATCCATACCCTAAACTCTGTCCTGTGGAAACATTAAAAAGAGAGAGATACAGAGAAAGAGAAAGAGAAAGAGAAAAGGAGAGAGAGAGAGAGAGAGAGAAAGAGAGAGAGAGAGAGAGAGCTCAGTATCTTTACAGATGCAACACTTCCCAATGTAGTGGGTCAAAGCCCTCTTCTAGTATATTATTCCTTTATATCAGAGTGTATCTCAGATTGACAGGGTTTCAATTCTTCCAATTCTCACTTCAGTTAGTCTTTAAAGCACAGGGTCTTCCCAAGATAAGAAGTGTCCCTGCGTATCCACACCCAAACCACTCAAGTGTCCACATAACCAGGAAAAGTGAAGACAGGGTAGTAGGAAGAGAACAGGCATAGTTTGTTAAGAGTTTTGAGCTAGAGTCCTGATGCTTTCTTTGTCAGCTGTGCGCCACTTAATCTTTCATTTCTGCTAGGTCTCTATTTCAGACAACTGCACTTACCTCAGACAGGTTTGAATTAGTAAAATATTGTATATAAAAGTCCCACCAACTACATTGCCTACAAAATAGTAGATGCTTAACTAATGACAGCTCTGCTTTGCTCAATACTGTAAAACTGGGGCAAGTGCTGGATGCAGTAGCTCTGTCTACTGCCTTGGTCACGTCAGTCACACCCATATTCAGAGGGATATAGCAGGATCTGAGCAGCAAAACCGGAGACGTTCATAGAGAAGGATGCAGGAATAGCCAGAATTGAAAGCAGTTTCTACAAAGCATTCTTTGCCTTCCTCATCCCCTGAGCCAAAGAACAATGAAAGAAAAGGAGGGTGAGGGTTTCTATTGGAAAGAACTAGGGAGCTCCTAACAAAGGGGACAGTGCGAAGAACACATTCTGCAAAGAGGACTTAGCTACATCAGGTGGTGATAGCATCAAGTTGTGTGCAAAGATAGGTAGCAAGTGACAGGGCTCCCCCCTTAGTGAAGTAAAAATGATGTGCTTGCGATCATGCCACCGATTATAAATAGTCCATCAGCTCTGCCATGTGTCATCAGCCAGAAATATCATTAGAAAACTTTACATTTTTTGACATAGCCTTTAAGAAACACAGAGCCTGTGGTGGCTACAAAACCAGCTTGAACTTCCCAGGCAATGTTATTGATTTGTGGGTGGCAGCGGAGCCCAAGGGGAGGAAAGTGACAGGATATCACATGTTAGGAAAGACAGATTACATAAACTTCTCTTTGGAGTACTGGGGCCAGGGCTGGGAGACAATACAGCAAAAAGTCTGCCATGTCCTGGTGACAGGAGCCTATTTTAGCAGCCAAAAAATATTTTCAACAGCTTCTGTTTTGCTGGTAAATGTCTGTGTTTGTGTTGGTTGTAGGAGGGAACCTGGGAAAACAAGTTGGGTTCTGGTTCAAAAAATGGGTGACTTTGTTATCCTTCAGAGGAGAGAAGAAGCAAAGAGAACCCTGAGGAAATCCAAACGAAAACTCAGGAATGACAAGACGCTGTACATTAGAGTGTACCTTTATGTTTTGGGAAAGCAAGGTTAGAATAATGAAGACAAGGGCAAACTTTGCCAGACAGGCCCTTCACCAACCAAAATTAGAAACGGAAGAGGGAAGGCAGAGTTGGGCTTGGTGAAAACTTTCTCTTTCTATTTTACCATGTGAGTGTAGTATGTGAGTGGTGTGTGTGTGTATGTGTGTGTGTGTGTGCGTGTGTGTGCGTGTGTATGTGATGGGGTGGGGACAGACAGAGCAACACAGAGGAGGAGAGATGTGTGGATTTAAAGACCCTACTCTGTGTTCTAGGAAACTTCATTTGGAAGATGTAGAAAGAAAAGAGACTAATTTCATTGGTTTAAAAATATAACTTATCCTAAATCTGGCACTACCTCATCAAGTCTAACTTAATTCACCTAATTCAATCTGTTTTCATCATGCAAATTTTTCAGTTATGTTTACTTTATATTTTTAAAAAGGAAACCTTAAAATTGTTGTGATAAAATATTCTGATAATAACTTTTTAAAAACAGTCATCCACCAAGTTGAGCTACTTTTATAGGGAATTTTAAAAGCATTTATGTCAATAATGAACTTTAAACATAAGTTATGGGAACTGATCTGTTTTCTAGTCCAATTTATATAAAATCAAAATAGAATATAAAAGAGATAAACAAAACATTCTTCATTTAACTACAAACATTAAACCTAAGTCACAGTGAAAACATTCCTACTCATACAGTGATGGAATGTATGTGGAGAAATACGTCACGCTTACCCATCATGCCTATTCCCAATATACTGTCCCTCTAAGATTCTTTATATTGATGGAAATCTGAAATAAACACAAATGGGCATAGTTTCTACTTTCTATTTCTGTTTTAGAACTTTGCATATAGTGGAAATAAAATACACTGAGGCTCAGGTCTTAGGAGGTTCCAAAGGCGAAGTGAGGGAAAGGCCTCCTGCCCAGTGAGAAACATCAACCTACCTTCCGCGTCTCAAATCCGTTATCACCTGTGTTCCTGCCTATCATTAGCACTGAGCTGTTTTTTCACTTGCCTCATGTTTAGGAAAACGGAATTCGACCTCAAGAATGAAGGTGCTTTGAGGAAAACTGAAAACCAGGTGCATGCCACTTCAGAAAGGAAGGATTAAACAATAAAGAGTCTTCATATAAAATAATGAATTGCAAATAGTGCACTGCATTGAACAAGAACATAGAAATGTTGTCTATTTATTGAAGATATAGACTAGCAGCACAGTGAAACCCCCATGGTTAGCCTAATTCACAAACAGGTTCTCTTCACTTGAGTCTCACCATGATAGAAGTTCAGCTCTGTCTAATGGAAATAGTCCATAGATCCAGCTGCCTCTCTTAAGATATCCTACAGAAAATTATCTCTCTAGGCAGAAAATATAAACCCCCAAGTCTCATTTATTTAGGGACTATTTTAATAAAAGGGGAGAGTAAAATGAGGAAAAAATATGTTTTAATTTTGGTGGCTATATATTGGCGGTGGGTTTTGGATCTACAGTTCTGTATTCAAATTTACATGGAAAATTACAGATGGAACACATTCATAAAGAATGCCAACACCTTTTCCACGAGGACCAAAGAGTCATGATATTGGGAGGATAGAGAAGACCTAGTCTGGAGCCTAGAGGTAGTCATCTTTTTTATTGTTTTTATCTTTTTATTACTTCTTTTATGTTTTTCAAATAGCTACATCTCCCTTTACCAACAGAAATGAGGTTTGATCATATAGATATTCAACAGTGCTTTAAGAACAGAAAGTTAAGACAAACTTAGACAAACTTTGTGTTTGCTTTCAATTTGTGTTTATTTCGTGGCAAATTAAAAATTATAAAATGAAATTATCAATATTACACTCAGAAAATTATCTTTGTTGAAAAAATAAGATACGAAAGGAAGAATATCTCTAAAATTAGAAGCTAGTGTGAGTTGGTGAGTATGTGGCTGCTTCGTGCCCACATGGCCTATAAGTCTTACATGTGACCAGTCCCTCACTACCCTGTTCAGACGGCATAGACAAGGGAACCCTGCTTAGCACGCACCTGCAGGAAACAGATTTATGGAGTCTTGGACGAGAATGCGTAATGCAAAATGCAGTTTCCAAGAGAGCATTGTACATTTTATAGTGCTTCAGCATTTGGGATTAAACAGGTTCTTGTTATGAATAAATTTTTGTTTGTTTGTTTGTTTGCTGGTAGTACTTAGGATTGAACTCAAGGCCTTTATACTACGCTATATCCATAGCCTTTTTTAAAATTTCAAGACAGAGTCTAACTAAGAGGCTAAATTTCTCAGGCTGAGCTCAAATGTGCTCTATGCTCCTGCCTCAGCCTCCCAGAGCACTAAGGTTACAAGTATGTGCCGCTCTAAGTAGCTAATAAAGTGTTCTAAAATCCGAAGCTGAATATTTCTGCTTTTTTAAAGCATAGTACATGTGTGCACACACACACAATTTGTTCTCTTACTATTACACAGCAACATCTGCACTCTGTTAAAATAATTTTCACATTTAATTTCTCCCCTAAGAAACTAAATACTTCACTACCTTACACAAGTTTGCATCCTTGCACATGATAGGTACCCAAAATTGCTTAAGGAATCAAAGAATCACTGTAGGCATTTGTACTCACCTTTCATTTCTGGAAGGACATGATCACAATGTTTTGCACATTTGTGGGGAAAAGGAGAAAACAGGGAGTACCTGGGGGATTCATTTTGCATTTGTGAGGGAGGACAGAACATGACACACTAACACTAGGCACTGGAAAACAAAACACAATGTCCTCCAGAATAGATCAGGACAACAGTGAAAACCACCCCTTCTCAAATTCCACAGTGATTTCAAATTTACAAAGTGCTTTATGATCCATTCCACTGTGCTGATTCTTAGAACAACTTCATGTGAAAAGAGAAAAATCGTCATTGCAGATGGAGAAACCCAAGCTAAGAGAAAACTATAATTTTCCCAACATTACAGAGCTGAATCTCATTCTAGATGCATGGTAGGCATTTTTTTTTCAATTTGGAAGCAGATACTTTATTAACTGACCAAATCATAAAAATATCATGGTAGATACCTTAGTTCATCCTTCTAATAAGCCTGTTGATCTGGTCTTCCCTATTTCTAGTATCTCCGCCTTCCACAAAATGGGTGGTCTTTTTCTTCATTCCACCTCATGGAGATGATTTTTTAAAAAAAAGTGTAGGGTAAGATAATAAATAGTTTAGGTTTGGTAGTTTCCATGATCCCTGTCATGATAGCTCTGCCACTGTGCAGCAGCTAGAGATGATATACAAAATGGTATGGCTATGGCCCAATAAAATTTAATCAATAAAACAGGCAGCAGGCCTAATCTGGCCCTTGGGCCATAGTTTGCTCATCTCCTCATCTTGATTGTTTGGTTATCAAGATTATATTCTTTGAATTATCTGTGTGTATTTACTATAATCATATTCCATGTCAACTAAAATGTTATTAA
>PVKN010019086.1:0-16541 GCA_004027915.1 Capromys pilorides | reverse complement strand
CCTGGCTCAAGGAAGGGAGAGGAGATGAATTTGGAAACAAATACTTGGAAAAGAACAGATGTAATGTTTCATCCCACATCTAATTTCTCCTCAGGGCTTGGCAGTACTGGCTCTGATTCTTCTACTTTTTCTGTAGTCCTCTTCTTTCTTCCTTGTTCAAAAATCTCTTTTTCCCACCCTACTTTCCTTGTAATTTTGAAGTTTTCCAAATTCCCTTTTTAAAACCTGAAACAAGATATGACATCTTAGTAACTTTATTTAGAATAAACTTGGTCATCCTCAGAATTCCTCCAAGCTCACCCAGTTTCTTACAAGTAAAAAGGAGAAATTTTAAATGTCAGTTCGTATCATTTACAGAATCATGACTTTTTAGACCTAACATTAGACATCCTTTCAATCTGTCTGAGTGAGTGTATGTATACATTTTTTTTTTTTAAGTGAGAGATTTTCTTGGGGAGTTTGGAGTGCTGGCAAAGATAGTCATGGAGCAGAAGCAGGCAATAAAGAAAGACAAAGGGAAAGGCAGAGAGGAAGACACTTGGGGAAGTTTTGCTCTTATTGTATGTTCTTGATGCCAGTTCCTTAGAGCGTTTATGTAGACTATGAAAAGCATTCGGTTGCTTTTCATTTGTCTTGATGGGTTAAGTGAGCCGATCTGAAGCTCCCTCACCCATACCAGCTTCTTTTCTTGCTCAAGGAGAAGTCCTCATTGTCAGCCAGGAAGAGCCCTCTTGCTGTTCTCTGGATCTTATTTCCTTCCAGACTTCACAGGAGCATCAGTTCCCAAGCCCTCACCTCCCTGTGCTGCCTTGATACTTTTCTCTTCAACAAATTTGTCCCATTGGCTGCCCCATATAAGAAGCCTAGGCTGTCAGTACCACTTCTGAGGTTACCCCCATTTCTGTTCTCTGTTCAGCAGAGATTCCTGAGTGTGGCCTGCAAAGGTCATGCTCATCATCATTGTCTTAATTTTCATTTACTCTTTAACCCATTCCAGGCAGGCTTCTAACTCACTTATTCTTGATTAGACATAAAGTATCTTGGCAAAGACACATCCATCGTTTATTTTTTTCATTTTATCTTTTCAACAACACTCCATGCATGCAGTAGAATTGTGACTCAGCTTCTTTACAGGAGCTTTGGGTCCCTCCTAAGTTCTGTGAAAAGTCATGACATGTTTTCTGATTGTTTCCAGCCTCTCTGGCTCTTTCTTTCCCCTTTGTTTAGAAACTTAGGCCAATCTTTTTCACTGTTTTCTGCATAATGTTTAGTGCTGAGTCAGGTGTGTAGTGAACTCTCAAAAATCATTAGTGAGTGAATTAAACAACTTCAGTCCAATGACTATGATGTCTTTCCTTCCAGGGATAAGCTGCGCAATATGCTAGCTGTTAGCTATATTTGAATATTTGAATTTAAATTAAATAAAATGAAAAATTCAGTTGCTTAGTCACATTGGCTACATTTTAAGTACTCAGTAGCCACATGTGACCAGTGGCTAATTAAACAGTTCTTTTATTTTCTTTTTCCTTTTTTTTTTTGGTGGCTGGCTCTGCCTGCCCTGGGAGGGGAGCAGGGCTGGCATGGTATGTGGTGCTGAGGATTGAACCGAAGTCCCTGTGCTTGCCTAAATTTCCCTAAGCAGGTACTTCAGACCACTGAGCTATCTCTCTGGCCTTACTAGTGTTCAATTTATTAAACAGAGGGGTTTTTTTTTAGAATATTTCCATTTTTGCCAAAACTTCTGTTGGCTAGCTGTGCTCTAGAGAGTTTAAATTTGGGTGAAATTACTGGAACCTGGACTATATAAGTCACAAAGTCATGTGGGAATTTTGGCAAGTGATTTGAAATATTCTATTTGCAGTACTATAAAAATATAGAGGGTGAAGTGTTTACTAAGATAGACAACCACTGTCTTAGTGGTTAAAACCACTATTTTAATCACTATGAAACAGAGGGATGCAATATCCTATTAAGAGCATGGGACTAATGATGGACAGATTTGAATACTAGTCTGTGAGAGTAGTTGTCAGTTGTAGGTCAAGGAAAGTTTCATCTATTTTGCTTCTATGTATCTCAATTCCCATAGGATTGTTGCAGAAATTAGAGGTTGATGCATTTTAAGTCCTTAGTACAAAATGAGAAGTCAATAAAAGGCAGGCGATATTATTGTGGTCCTTATACTGTCCTCCAGGAGGGAGGCATGTACCCACATATCTCTGCTTCTGTTCTATCTGTGTTCTCTAACTTTGGAGGATTTGGGCCAGCCAAATAGCTCAGTAGATTAAAGTGCCTGCAAGTAAGCACAGGGGCCATGGGTTCAATCCCCAGACCTGCAATGGGTTCAATCCCCAGACCTGCAATGGGTTCAATCCCCAGACCTGCCTTGCCGGTCCCTCCCCAGGGGTGCATTGAGATGGCAATTGAGATTGGGCATGGTAGCACGAGCCTGTAATCCCAGCTCTTGGGAGGCTGTAAGCAGATCACTGAGTTCAATCTAGTAGTGAGACCCTGAACATCCTGTAGACCCTTCCCAAAATACAAAACAAATAATTGTGGTATATTTATTTTCCTAGACAATATATCAACACTGAGTAAAAGATCACACATTTTAGGAAGACAAACCTATAGAACAAAATTAAAATGAGAGTTTTGAAAACCAGAATGTTGCTCAAAAAGTTTGGTGCCAAGTGGTTGGAACCTTCTAGAACTCTGCACTTGCTCCTTGGATCTCTGCATCCACTATGACCAAAATTCAGGAAGGTTGTCATGAGCAGCTCAAAGTAAGAGTCCATTCCCATTCTGCAAGTGAAAACTCCTTTTTGTCTGACAGCATAAGGGAACACTCTTGTTTTTAATCTATCTCTATGGAGAGTGTCCTCAATGGGCACTTCCCGGAGCTCCTTGAGTGGGTCCTAGAAGTAGCTTCACAAAGGTGTTGTTCCATCAGTACTCCCAAACAATGGTGTAGCCAGCTGAAATTTTCAGTTACATCTCATGAATGCTGGCAAGTTAAGTTCATTTTTGCAAGGACTTGACAAAGTGTCTAAAGAAGCACTTCTCCAAGTACTTGTCACTTGTAGTTTGACATTTCTAACTTACTTTGCCCTATAAGCATGAATTTGGAAATTCTTTTAGGAAGGGCTTACATGTCACAAAATTTTTAGAATAGGTCTGATTTTCATTTGTCATCTTGGAATCAGATTTTAAGGTATTTTTTTTTTTTTTTCAACTGGAGGCATTCATCCCAGGTCAGCAGTAGTTTCCTTAAAATGAAATAACTTTCCAGGTCCTATTGACAGAGAGGAAACAAAATAGCCAGCCTGCTATATGTCAAATACGTCAAGTTTGTGTTCTCCAAAATCAAAGAACAAATTCTAAGGAACAATGAAAGTTAAGTGTAGGAAATATTTATTGAGAAAGAGCTCCTGAGAGGTAGGAGAGGACCTCAAAGAGGGTTGCTGAGAACCCCACTTCACAGAGGAATCTTTGTAGAGCAAAATCACAACATGGGCCAAAACTATGATCAATCAATAAGATCACAAGTATAGCTGCTTAAGTAATGCTGACCCAGTGGGAAAATAGGTCATGTAGCAAGAGTACTTGGAAAGAGCAAAGGTTTTTTTTTTTAGGACGTGGTGGAACAGGAGGTCTTTGTCAACTACCTGGGTGGCTGGTGTCTATCTAGACTTTACTGGACCAGGTGACACTGATTATAGAATAATCTTCAATTTATTGCTTATCTCTCGGGGAGTTGTATAGGCCTGGGTCATTTTGCCTTTAACTTGAGATCTGACCTTCAGCAGATGGTCCTTGAGCCACAGTTGTACTGTGTTCTCATCCTCTGTACTGAGTCCCTTGAGGGCTTAACACTGTCTGACTGTCTATAATATTTCTACCTAACATAGCTGTTAGTAACATAGAAAGTGCCTCTGACACACCTGATTAGGGACTTACTAATTTTATAAGAGTAATAATTTGGATAAGTTATATGTTAAATACCCTTAAAAAATCCATTAGTGTAGGAAGAATTCTGATGCTTTTGTTCCTAGCCCTGTATTTCCAGACTCAGTTACTGCTCGTGAATTTCTTAATGAGTTGCTTCCTTTTCCATAGTTCTTATTTAAAGGTCTACCTTCTATATAAATTGAGCGCTTTAATTCAATTTGACATCTATTGGAAGCAGAAGTTTGATTCAGTTTATATCATCTTTTGTTCTGTTCAGATGTGATGACAAGGGACTGATTTCCTTGTTTCTAAACTTCCCATCATCCTCCCGATCTCTGCACACCAGATGAGGACTGGGAATCAGCGAGGCCCCCTCGCTCGGAGTCCTGAAAGGTGGGACATCTGCATAGATTGTGGCAAACCTTTTCTGGAAGGCAGCTCCAGTGCTTGTCCTCTCGAGACTCCAGAGTGCACCATCTCTGTTTATAAATAACAGTGGATTTTCTTTAGGTGATAACTGCACAGAACTGGGCATACAATTGAATTAGAGGCAAAATTTTAAATTGGACGTCACAAAAGATGGTTTTGCATTCAACAAAAAAATAATAATAACTTAGAAGCCCTGGATTGCTTCTTGCAATATTATTTGCATCAATACTTGGCTTTAATAAAGGCTGCTAATTTTATAATTCAAGATGAAAAAGATGGAATATTTTCCTCTTTATTGCCAAAATAGCCAGAGAAAGGTGAGGAAAAGGGCTGATCAACAGTGATCTGCTTCTTATAGTGAGCATATTAAATACCCTGATAATGAGGATTTAGTTCCAGAGACAAAGACTTAATTCATTTAAATGATTATTACTTTGTCTCTCTCTTTTTTTTAATATATTTTTTTTTGAGTCCCTGTTTCCGTCCTTACTGAGTATTTACAATTTCTTTCAAGTGAGATCAAATGGGATTGCACTTCCTGTTTCATGAGGCTTGGCTCTACCACTGAAAATTATGGGTGCCAAGCAGAAAGAATGGGGTAACTAAAGGGAGATTTCTCCCTTTAGAAGGAAAAGCTGTGTTTTAGTTGAAAAGGAAAGACAATGCAGCTGTTTGGAGTAGCTCACATCTTTAGAAATGCTAATGACTGTGATTGAATTTCCCTGAAAGTGGGACTGAGCAGTGCAAGTCAAAAAGAGAAAGGAGTTTTGAGGAACTAGTCTCATTTGGAGACAAAGATCTTATTTACAGTAACTTTATCTTGAGATCTCCATTTGTGATGCTCCTAATTTAAAAATTTAGAGCCAAAGCAAAAAAAATGTTCACCTAAGATTTTGGCTCTTCTCAGTTTTCTCTAATTGTCTTTTTTAGGGGGTGGGGGTGGGGGTGGAGCAATGATTTCAAATAATAAGTTCCAGCAACTGGGCGTCAGCTTTTGCTAGCCCATCCTTGTTCAACTGAATCAAGTGTGCGTGATTAGCGACAAGGCAGGCCAGAGGAAGGCTTGTGTCTACTGAAGTTCTGTTGATGATGCCAAACTGAATCTCGAGGATAATGGAGCTGTGTAATTACGTAGGATTATAGTTGTTATTCTTCGTTATACATGGATCTTTAAGGATAACAACTGATCTATCCATCATTGGCAAGCAGCTCTCAATTTTCTAGGGATTTGGAAGGAAAACTTAGATACCTATAAATGGCAGACTTGGCCTGTTTGGAATTCTTGGGCTTCCTCCAGAGGACCTGCTGACAGCTGGGTGCTAATGAAGCATCCAAAATCAAAGGAAGTTGGAACACAGAAAGTAGGAGATTCTAGCAGGGAAAAAACAAGTTATCTTTCGCCACCCATCACTGAGTTGATGACTGAGAGTGTCCTATGGTTTGAATGTGTTCCCCAAAATTCATATGGTAGGAACTTGCTCCAGAAGTCAGTCACATTATGAAGTGGTGGATTGCTCAGGAAGTGACGAGATATGAGGGCTCTTTCTTCCCGAATGTATTAATGTCCTAATTCTTGAGCAGTTTAGTTATTTGAGGGGTACACCCCTGATAAAAAGACGAGTTTGTCCCAGATTTCTCTCCTTCATCTTCACTCTCTGGCCCTTGAACCATGGCATGGCATAGCACAAAGGCCCTGTCCACATCCCATTGCTACACAGCCTCTGAGACTGTGAGAACAGTAAATGTCTATTGATTATAATGTACCCAGTCGGTGGCACTCTGTTAGAACAGCAGAACGCAGGCTAAGGCCTCCTCACAAAAGACAGCTGAGCAAGGGGAAGGTATATAAATTGACTTAGTAAATTGCACAAGACACTGGTGACTTGAGAAATGAAGATCCAAAGGTAAGCAAGACAGGAGTAGATTTATGTTTAGATTTGATAAAGAAGTATATATTTGTGGCTACCTTTGGTTGGGCCAAGGAAGAATGATCTAATGCTAGTTATCTGGGAGAGACTTAGCAAGGCCTTCCCTGATTATTTTTCTACTTTTTCCTGTCTTCAGAGACAGGGAGGCTCCTTTTCCTCCCCATGTAAGATTGAGTACATTTCAAATGAAGGTCCTATGATCTGCTTTAGGGGAGAAAGGATGAAGAAAACCAGAGTAACACCCCTAAATTCTATTCCTGTTTCGGGGAGTGGGAAGATGAGGAACAAGACTATCCTTCCTGTTTCTCCTTTTTCTCAAGTGCCAACTGCCCTGTTAGGGTAGCATGGGCTGAACTCTGTCACACCTAGGAAACCTCTAGTCTTTGCATAACTCAGGCTCATTATCTTGGCTTCCTTCCTAAAGTTCCCTTTCCATGATCCTGTCTTTGCCATCTTCTCAACTTTCTCCGTTATCTGAATCAGTTCCAAGTTGGTAAAATTAAATGTGGAAATGAAGAAGTTGGAGGGATGACTTGTGCAGATATCCTCCCATGATAGGATTTTCTTTCTATTTCATATTTTTATGGTTTATATCATGATGAAACTTTAGTACTTAAAATAGGTCTGCTCCTAAATAAAAATATGTGAAATAATGCAAAAGAAACTTTGCAAATACCCTATGAACTCACCTTTATTCTGCCGTTAGAATCTAGCTGGAGCCTCTAGTTAGAACATTTGGCTTTCAGCAGTATGATATGTGTGTTCCTCATGTGCTTGTGTACTATAAGGGCTCAGGGGATACCAAAGGAAAGAAGGGGAAAACAGAAGAGAGCTAGATTACATTAGCTTTCTACCAGCTGACGCAAATCTATTTGTTCGGGTGATAACCTTAGAAAAATAACCAAGATGCCAAAAGTGAACATGTTAATATGCTTCGACACTAAGTACATAAAATAATCCACATATGTTAGACAAATACATTTTTTAAAAGTAAGTATAGCTTTGCTTTATCTGTTTTGAACGTTAGTTCTATAATTGTCTCTGCATACACAAGCCTTTTGACCTTTGGTTACACTGTGGGGCTAAGTTTGGTTGCATTAAGAGATGAGAATGTCAAAGATGGCCTTTAGAAGAATTTCTTATGGGTGATAAAGATATTTAAATAGAAATGTTTATCCATATTATGCTAAAACTTAATGTGAGTGAGTTTAAACTTACACTGATGTTTAAGCGTGATGTTTCAGAACTCAGACCATTGTGCATGTGTGGTTGTTTCACTGGATCAATCATTCATTCATTTACTTTTGCACTTTATTGGCTGTGATTATTCGTTCATTTATTTTTTTCATTATTCATTTATTTATTTTTTAGCTTATCACTGAGCAAGCTCCAGAGTGTTGGCTGCAAAATGCCCTCAATAGACTGGATTGGAGAAGAAATACATCCACATGCTTTCACTGTCTTTCAAAATAGTGTCTTTACTCCATTTTAAAAGCAGCGTGGTCCATTAGAATTAATGCTGTGCTCAGGCCTTGTGTCTTTCTTCACTGATGCTGATGGCAGCGCTGAGGAGGTGTGTGTTTTGGAGGCTTGTGCAGCCAGAATGAAGAGCTTGCAGAACATCTGAGAAAGGAGGTAGAATCTCAAATGCTCCTCCTGACAGGAAGACACAGCAGAAGGGGAATGACTGGGAAGGAGTGGGAAAATAAAGCTCTTGGGAAACACAGAGGCGGAGACACTGAGTACTTGTAGCTGTGCATGGCTCCAGCAGGGAGAGGCACAGGAGTGTCCGCTCCCTGCTGGACACTTTGCTGAGCATCTCCAGGGCGCAGCAAGGGCCTGAGAGCCTCGGCCGACCCAGTGGAGTAGCAGAGCATCTGGGCCAAAAGGAGCATTGGTCAGAGCTTCTCTCTTCAAGGACAACTTCCATAGAATAAATTAGTGAGAATGTAGAGTGACGGTCCTTTTCCATCCCAGTAAAACAAAACACAAAGCAGACAAAAATGATAATACATTTAAAAAGTCTTATTGATATATGCAATCATTTTAGTCTTTCATCTATGTGTGTGTACTTTATTCCTATTTACATTTTAGTTGTGCTGGTTAAGTGGAGACATGATGGGAGGATTAAAGAGGGGAGGGATGTTACATATACTAAGTTTGGGAGAAAGTATATTGCCTCTAGAAATACTTGTAGATATCATCTGAACAAAAGAAGAATCATGTTAAATTTATGAAGAATAACAACATTTTCTCTCTAGTGATTGTAGAAAGGGACATTGTAGAAAGGCCTTATGTGGAAGTCAAAACTGAGTAGTTTCAAGAATGTGGATTTAGGTACCCTGGCAGGATTCTGACATTTCACCTCTGGCCCTCTTTAAGATCATAATTCTTGCCTGAGCTATTGTTTTGCTTGATAAACAGAAACACACACCTGATATTGTACTAGCATTCAATATAACCCTGTAATTTTTCTCTTTTTTGGCACTGGGGATCAAACTCAGGACCTTGTACTTGCCAGGCTGGTGCTTATGTTGCTGAGCTATATCCCCAGCCTAACCCTGTAATTCTTGCAAGTTGAAGTTGTTGGGTAATTAAATAAGAAACCAGAGAAAACTGAACTTGAGAGAGAGCATTGGTGAAAAACAAGATCAAGGGCAAGACAACGGCACTCAACCACATGCCCAGAAATCTTTTTGATATAACTACATTAAGGTGCTGTAACTACATGAACTCACTTATGTAGAGCTCCGGTGGCATCCACAACCCTGGTAGCCAGAGCAAATAACAGTATGCTTGTATAGCAACTGCGTCTGCACTTGCTCTTCACGTTCAAGACAGTCGATGGAAATCCACCAACATTTGGCTCCATTCATCAGCTTTTGGTGTGCCCTCTTAACCCAGGACAAACCTAAGAAGTCACTTGGCTCTGCTGTACGCAGCAGCTTCTGGAAAGCTCCCTTGGGGTTTGGAGCTGCTGCCACCCTTTTGCAATGCACTTCAGAAGTCACAAGGCTTTGCCACTTCTCACTATGTGTTAAAGAGTTGCAAATAGCCTTTCCAGTTCACTTTCCTTAAAAAGTCCTTTTCATTCTCTACACTGAAGCTGTCAATTCAAAAAAGGCTTGTTATAAATGGATTAATTTATGGCAAGGTTGTTGATTGACAGGAAAAAGTTTGTTATGTATGGATTTGACATCACAACCGTGCATAGCCAATTTTCCTGCTAACAGCTTCTTTATGGAAGAATTCTTCCAGCCACATTGCATAAACAGCTGTTGGAAACACCTTTGCATCGATCATTTGTAATAGTTTATTAAAGTGGTACCTGGCAACATGTCTATGTCGTTAAAGGTTTGCTCATTACCAAACACCATTTTTCAGGAGTTTATTACTCCAGCTTTTCAAATCATATCAAACTCAAACCTCACATGTGAGCACTCACTCGGGGCATTGTTTCTTTTGTTAGTGTGCATCCAGCAGTGGGAACCTCCTTTCTGAGAGGGCCATGATTGATTCTGCCTCAGATTTTTGAAATAGTCTGTTTAATCGTTGTTCTCTGTGAAAATGAATATTTGAGTCATTGTAGTTTGTCTTCTCCAGAAATAAATATTTCTAGGAAGAGATGCCCTAATTATCATAAAGATATTATTATGA
This sequence comes from Capromys pilorides, assembly GCA_004027915.1. Taxonomy (NCBI): domain Eukaryota; kingdom Metazoa; phylum Chordata; class Mammalia; order Rodentia; family Capromyidae; genus Capromys; species Capromys pilorides. The sequence goes on along the minus strand of PVKN010019086.1, from coordinate 6,582 downwards.
TTTCTAACTTTGTATGCTGATGTTCCCGTTTCATGTTTGGAGACTTTTCTGGATTGCACAGGTGCTGGCCATAGGGTTCCCTCTTCTTTCCTGCATTCTCTGTTCATGTCACAGAACCCCGGTTCATTAGCTTTCATCTTTGAGTCCCATGGCAACGTCCTTTCCTTCAATTTTCTTCTGCAGAGTAGGGTAAATTGATAGGCATACAGTATTTTTAAAATCTTTTATTTATTATTTATTTGGTACAGAGTCTCACCACATAGCTGGAACTCCTACTGATCCTCTTGTCTCAGCCTGCCCAGTGCTGGGATTACAGGTATGTGCCGCCATTCCTTGTTTTGGTGGCCAGCACAGCATGCTGAGGGCTCCAGGCCCAGCATGGAATGCAGTAAAGGGGGTTGAACCCAGGTTCTTCGAGTTTTCCAGGTGGGTAGTTAGATCACTGAGCTATCTCCCCAGCCAGGAATACCATACCGTATTATGTCTGTGGTTGGAAGGCCAGCTCTTTCAATGCCACATACCTATAAGCAAGTTATTTTGCTTATCGAAGGCTATTGTGCTTTCTCACTTAAAGAAGGACAGTGATAGTGCTGACTTCTAGTGTTGTTTTAAGATCTAAGTCGTCAGGGCACTGAAGGATTTGGAAAGTATATAGCATAGTGCAAGAATTTAAGCAGATACTTGCCACTGCCCAACTAATGCAGAACAAGGCAGAAATAGTAGATGACATTCATTTTCTTATATGCTTGGAGTTCCTGTAGCTTTCTTCTGGGGCCAGGTCACATTTATTATTATTGTTATTATCACAAATATTGATAAACCTGAATGCCTCCACAGGGTACTGGCAGCTTGTTTTGGCAACTTCAGCAGCAGTGATGCTTTCTGCCCCAAACCTGGTATTTAGTGACTCTTCCTCACAGGGGGTAGAGGAGGAAGGTGCATAATGAACTGTGATACTCCATTAGCCTGGATAAGCCCCAGAGCATATGAGGAGCAAAGGAGCCAGCTGGCTCCCCAATATGCTTTAGTTCTGCCAAGACCCAGTGATTGCTGATGAGAAAGCAAAGATGAAAGGCTGGTGCAGGTGGGGTGGAGGACATTTCCCCCAAGATTCGAAATTACTGGCTAAGGCAAATCTTGAGAACTGAGTGAACTCATGGATGCTTTAAGTTAAACTGAGAAAGTCTACCAAAATTCACTCTATTAGTGTATCATTTATAGTTTCTAAGGCTCTCCTATGGAATGGGAGTTAAGCATCTTGTGGCTGAGTTAGAGTCCCTGAACTGATCTCCTCTTCATACCTGTAGGCTGAAGGCAAAGTACTGTTTGGGGCTAGGTTTTCCTCTCCAACTTTTTCAGACTTTCATAGCTGGATTCAGGAAGAAAAAGAAAAAAGCAAATTGAGTCAACAAAAGTTGTTTGTGAGAAAAGGAAGTGATTTCTTTTCTTTCCCTTTTATTAAGGGCCGGTGAGATGGCTCAATGGTCTAAAGTGCCTGCTTAGACAAGCGTAGGCAAACATTGGATCCCCAGCACCACATGCTGTGCCAGCCCCACCCTAAGGGCAGGCTGAACTGGCCATAATATTAAAAAAAAAAAGCAAGAAAAAAAGTTTATTAAGAATGAAAAGTGATATTTTGACGTGATATTTTTCCACAAATTTAAGAGAAGATAGTCACAGGCAATGTATGTAACACCTTCTAGCCTACCTGGAACATGTTTCTTTCTGTCCCTTCACAAATGTTTTTATGTACATTAATTATAGAAGATATATTACACCTATTTTGAGAAAACATTCCTTTTAAAGCTGGTAAAATACAAATTCTTTTCCCACTACACATACAAATTCTTAAGGAAATATAGTTTTGCTTTTGAAAATATCAGAAAATCAAAATAAAATAAGTCATCACTTGCCATAAAAATGCTCACAGGAAGCAGCGTGTAGTTTCGGACTTACTACGCACACATAGTGTGAGTCTTGATACTCTCCTTTGGCATAGGCACCTGTGAATGTTTTTTATTTTCATGAGAATCAAACTTCAAACAAAAAGAAATAATCAAATCAGGCAGCGGTCATCCAATGCTCCTGCACAGGCAGTAATGACAGCAAAGAGAACTTATGTAAAAGCACAGACAACTCATAAGCTTTGCTGTCTTGATACCATTTGGTATTCTTTTCTCTTATGATGTCATCCTTCACAGTTACAAAAGGCTAAAAATCGATGTGCTTTGACATTATTCAAAAAAGCACTCAGAAACAGTAAATTTGGGGGATGAGGTAAGTAGAGACGACCGGCATTTTAAAAAAAACAAATATAAACTGTTAGAATGCTGCCAACATCACCATCTTTGAATCCCATTTGGATGGGTTGCAAAGAAATTATGACTAATCAGAAAACTAATCAATGTCACGTCCTTAAGATTGGGGTGTTCCAATGTTTAAGAAATTGCTGATGCAATACTCTGGTAAGAGAGGTCAACCCAAAGTCTTCTGCTTAATGAAATCATTGCAGTGGTGATTTGGGGCTATGTTCTATTTTCATGAGTCTTTAGAATATCTCAAATGGCAGCACTGGGAGGTATTTGGACCAAAAATGATTGACAGTGTCTGTAAGTACTTATTATGTCAAGGCTTCAGCTCGTCGATTGATGAGAAATGATGTATAATAAATTAGAATGATCACACATCATTTCCCATCGATTGAAATGCCAAATCCTTGACGGAGTAATGAGTTATGGCCAATACCACTCACTGTCTTAGGGGGAGATTGATTGCATATCCTTTCATCGATGTGATCAAACAACTAAGAAATTCTAAGTACATATATAGCTCTCAAATTTTACCATCTTTCCAAGGCAGAGCATAAAGTTAGTGTTGCCTCAGTGAGCACTGTGTAACACCAGCTGGGGTACTGGAACAAGGGTATTCTTCATCCTCTCTTGCAGTGAGAGCCTCTCTCGCTGCAGAAATACAGATGCATTCCAAGTGAAGAGAGACCCACTGACATCCCATTATCTACCCTAACTACAACACAATTCATTTCTTCTACATAACAGCAAAAGAAGGCTCCCAGGTCCCTTTCTAAAAACAAAGGCAGGAAATTGACAGGAAACTCAATGGAATACATGCTTAGTATGCTCATGTAGACAGTGGGTGGATATTTTCTCTCTATTTCTCTTGTGTACTTTTTAAAAATATATTTTAGGGAGGGATCTACAGGGTGTTCAGGGTCTCACTACTAGATCAGATTCATAGTGATCCACCAGTTTACAGCCTCTGAAGAGCTGGGATTACAGGCACGCACCACCACTCCCAATCTCAATTGCTGTTTTAGTGCACCCTGGAGGTGGGGCCAGCACAGCAGGCCTGGGAATCAAATTTCTGGTCCTTGAGCCTGCTTGCAGGGACTTTAATCCACTGAGCTATTTGGTCAGCCCTCTCCTGTGTACTTTTTATTCCCAGGATCATATGCTTTCTAAATCATCCATTGGGTGAGAGTAATATGTGTTCTTCTGTGGTAAACAAAGCAGTTCTTTTCTCATCTCATAATTAAATCTAAAAAGTCATCAACTGTGAAATTTTTATTTATCTAGGTAGTCTACCTGACTGCTTTTCCTAGTGGAGGCAGGAAAGCTGACATGATTCATGAAATTCATTCTTTGTTTCCCAATCAATATTCAATGACTATTATCAAGGCCTTTTCAAATTCTTATCTCTTCATAGGTATTTTAAAATTAAACTAAATAAAAATCCTTTAAAAACTTTATTCATTTAATAATATTTTTGGAACAGTCACTACATATAAGATATTGTGATAATCTTAAAAATATGTAATGAGAAATGACCCAATGTGAGAACTAACACAGTTACAAAATGTTTTAACAGACGATACAACTTTCCTTCATGTTTAGCAAATGTAAACATTTTTCTGCTTTGTACACGACAGAAACACTTGATTTCTTCATAAACCGAAGACCCTGGACTGAAAGTCCAACGAGGATAAAGCGTAGTGTCTATCTTATCAACCGCTCTCTACGTAAAGCCTAGAAAGTGCCTCCACTGGCATTCAGCGAATACTGTTGAAGGAAGTGAAGTATTTGGGATTATATACTCTTTTAAAGGTAAGCACACTAATCAGTGTTTTGAGAATCTCTATTTCTATATTCATCTTTCCCTCAAGGTGGAATCATAGTGGCCACTATGACTTCTTCAAATATGATTCCATCAGTTGTGACTATAGGCCAGAGGCAAAGAGGGAAAACAGGCAGATAGGACCAACATTTAGTAAGTACACTTCTAGGGTGATATATATAATTTATAATTTATTTTTTTCTCTAGTTTATACAGAAATGATACTCTACTGCTGATGTTTTCTGTGGGAGTCAGGCGTCCATAAGACTCTGGATGAGTACTCAGTAGAAAATTGCTAGAGCAGGGACTGGGTAGATAGCTCAGTGGAATAAGTGCTTCCATGGAAAGCACAACGTCCTGAGTTTAATCCCTGGTACTGAAAAAAGAAAAAGTTAGAGTATTCTTTTATTTTTTATTATTTTAAAGAGACAAACAAGGGACTGGGGAGATAGCTCCATGGCACAAGTGCCTGCTTAGCAAATGAGAGGTCGTGAGTTTGAACCCTGGTCCCGCCAAAATAAATAAATAAATAAATAAATAAATAAATAAATAAATAAATAAATAGACAAATAAAAGCCAAAAAGATGATACAGAATTATAAATAAAGTGAAAGGAAATTAACATTGATTATGAACTTGCATATTGTTATCTTCAAAGTAGTTGCTCAGATTGCCAGATACAGGAATGCAAAATTGATCAAACAACATAAGCGATAACTGTTCCTTTCAGTGAACTAATAGAAATTAGTAGTATGACTATCTTAGCTATCTTAGGTACATACTCATCATGCATTTTTCCTTTTTTCTTTTCTCTTCACCCCCCCCCCATAGTAGTTCTTTCTTTTTGAGCAGATTCTTTCTCTTTCACTGTATCTATTGTACTTTTAGTTCTCATTTACCTTTTCTTTCTTACACTAAGAAAACAATTCTATGGTTTACACATGCAAGTCTAGTTTATTTCACCTATGTGTATGGTCTGTAGCCACATCCATTTACCTATAAAACCCTCAAATTTATCCTTCTTTATGGTGGAGTAGTACTCCATTGTATAAACACACACACACACACACACACACACACACACACACACACATCTTTTTTTTTATCTGTTTCTTAGTTGATGGACATTTGGGTTGTTTCCAAGATTTAGCTATAACAAATTGTGCTGCTATAAACATGGGTGCACACATATTGCTGTGTAATGATGGTTTCAATTCTTCTAGTAAGATATCCAGAAGAGGAATAGCTGGTTTCAATGGGGCTTCCAACCCTAGTTTTTCTGGGAATCTCCACACTGATTTCCACAGTGGTTGTACCAGTCTATATTTCACTAACAGTGGAGAAGGGTTCTTTTTCCCCATAACCCCTCTAGTATGTGTTTTTATTAATTTCTGGATGATAGATGGAACCTCAGTTTTGTTTTAATATGTGTTTCTCAAGCGACCAATGCTGTCGAACATTTTTCATATATTTGGCATTTGTATTTGTTCACCTGGGAAGTGTGTATTCATCACAGATGCCCATTTTTTTTTTTATTGGTCTTTGAATTTGGGAGTTTGATTTTTTAAAATTCTTTGTATGTTCTAGATAGAAGTCCTTGGTCTGACTCTTAGGAAAAACTGCCAGATAAGGAGTGAAGTGCAAATCCATCTTCTCTCTCTGCAACAGATACAGAATAGCTGTATCTACTTCACAACTGAGTCACTGAATGAGAGAATAGGTTGGGTTAGTAAATATCCTCTGAGGATTGCTAAACTGTCTGGGAACTAAAACATCAGAAGCACAATGCTTGGCTTTCAGCATTCTTTATTCATGCAGTCAGAAAACAACTATTGAGTATTTATTTGATTCAGTTGCTTACATAGTTACTACTGATAAGCAATCTATTTCCTGCCTTTGGTAATTGCTCCGAGGTCAGTAGGTGCTGGTGGGAGTGAGTCCAGAGGAGAGTGTATTTTGGCTAGATAAGAGAGGAGGACAGAGGGAGACTATTATATTAGCTTTCAGTATATTCTAGCTCAGAGTATTGAGAGGGAACAGAGATTTTTGGTGGGAAGCACACATAGAATGTCAGGGCAGGGAACAGAATATGCAAAGACATATAATAAATAGACATAATAAAAGACATAATAAACTAAGAAACAGATATGAAAATTGACTCCAGTCTTTATGATTTTTTTTTTCTAGTAGAACAAATTTAGGTAGGGTCTAGAAGTCTTTAGTAGAGTCCAGTATGATGCAATAATATTGGTATTCATAACACTTACTCCACACTGTCGCATGACGAGGTCATAGTTATTCATTGACATAGAAAGAGCTGAGATGATCACGTTGCCTGAACAATAGCTATTGATTTCCTAGTAATTTTTAAGTAATATTTTTATCATGTTGCAAAGAACACTGAACTTTAAGAGTGAAGTTGACAGTAGGTCAATCTTGCTGGCTTCTTCCT
>PVKN010019085.1:0-16439 GCA_004027915.1 Capromys pilorides | reverse complement strand
TTTTCCGGGATAATTTTGTTCTTCTTAAAGTGCATAATTTAAGCATTATTTTAGTAATTACCTTAATACTAAATATTTTAGCACCTGTAGATAGAAAATACTCCCTCTTTTTTCTTTATCTAAAAATGTCTTTACTCCCATCCCCAAAAGACAGTTTTGCACAATTCTCAGATGGGTTTCAGAATTTTGAAAATAAACTGGGTGTGGTGGTTGAGATTATAAATGTAATCTCATCACTTGGGCCACAGAATCAGGAAGATTGGGATTTAAGGCCAGGAGGTAATTATATAGTGAGACCCTGTCTCAAACCACTACCCCAGAAAAGAATTTTGAAAATATACCCTGGGCTTCTGGTTTTATTCATGACTTAAAAAAAGGTTGATATAAAGGAAAATTTCATTCCTTTAAAGGAATGTATGTATTTATTTCTTTTTTTAAAATTTATTTATTTATTCATTCATTCACTCATTCATGTTATGGCTGGCTCAGCCTGCCCTGGGGATGGGGCTGGCACAGCATGTGGTGCCGAGGATCGAACCGCGGTCCCTGCGATTGCCTAAGCTTTCTTAAGCAGGCGCTTTAGACTGCTGAGCTATCTCACTGGCCCAGGAATGTATGTATTTAGTGCAGGGCCTCACTATGCAGTTCAGAGGGTAGTGATCCTCCTGCATTTGGCCTCCCCAGTGCTGAGATTACAGTTGTGCACCACTACACCTGATCTCAGTGGTTGGCTCAGCGTGCCCAGGGGCAGGGCCAGCATGGCATGTGGTGCCTAGGATCAAACTAAAGTTGTTCTTTTAGTATTTTCTCATTTTGTACTTCTTGCTAAAAGATACTAGACGACTTGAGTAATGTAAATATTTTGTGTGTATTGTGTGAGTGCTTCTTTTAAAATCTCAGGCAGGGATGATGGCACATGCCTGTAATCGTGGGAGGCAGAGCCAGGAGGATTGCAAGCTTGAACCAAGCATGGGAAACTTAGCAAGACTGTGTCTTGGGAGGAAGGGGGTGGGGGTAGTGGGGATGTAGCTTAATCAAGGGCCCTAGGCCCAGTCCCCTGTACCAGAGGGAAGGTATGCGGGTGAGGGACAGAGGGAGAGAGGGAGGTGTCGGAAGAGAGAGAGACAGACAGACACAGAGAGACAGTGAGACAGCTCATGTAAATCAATTATAATTCTTGTCTGGCTAGGACTTGACTTAACTAAGTTCCACTGTTTGTAAAGACACTTTGCAACTGAATTATGCGTAACCATTCTTAGGATAACATGTCATACAACTGCTTTTTCTGTCAGTCCTCCAAAGCAGCATACAATGTTTTTCCTCCCAGCACTCTGGGAAACTAAGGTAGGAAAAGTTAGTTAAAACCTAGCCTGAGCAACTTAGTGACTTACCAAGACCTGTCTCAAAATGAAATTTTTGAAACTTCTGGGAACACAACACAGTGGGGAAACCCTGGGTTCAATTTCCAGTACCACATACAAAATAAAAAATAAAATCTTTTTTTAAAAATTATCTATTTATTTGTTTGATACAGGGTCTCACTATGTAGTTCAGACTGGTAGTGATCCTCCTGTCTCAGCCTCCCCAGTGCTGAGACAGGAGGATCACTATTTGGGATTACAGGTGCACAGCACCAAGCCTGGTTGCCCACAGGGCGCACCAGGGTTCCAGGACCAGCACATCTCCAGGGCCCTCATGTCCTAGGCACCTCGGCCCAGCATGCAGTACTGGCAGTCCAGCTTGGGTCCTTGTGCTTGCCAGATAGACACTTAGACTGCCAAGCTATCTCCCTAGCCCCCCAAAATAAACTTTTGCTGCTTTTGGTGTTCTCTATTTTCATGAAAAGGTACATATTAGAATAGGTTTCCTTTTAGCTGTGCTGCTTTTATTCATTTGTCTTCCTGTGTCTTCTATCAGTAGATACAGTTCCCAGGTGCTAGATTACAAATGATCTCTTCTTCCTCCGTTTTATTCCTCTGCTCTCGACAGGAGCACCTGTTAGCCTCTTCCTCTGTTTTTTGTAGTTCTTCAGTCTTCCGGCCTGCCTCTCTGCTCACACTCTGCACTCTGGCTAACTGCTTCAGACTGAGAATTTAGGTCTCATTAACATACTCTCAAGATGAATGTAGCCATTCCTTTTTTTTTTTTTTTTTTTTTTTTTTTTTTTTTTTTTTTTTTTATTTATTTATTTATTTATTTGTTTGCTTGTTGTGTTTGTTTCTTTATTTATTCATTTTGTGGCTGGCTCAGCCTGCCCTGGTGGTGGCGCTGGCGCAGCGCATGTGGTGCCGGGGATCGAACTGCAGTCCCCGCAGTTGCCTGAGCCCTCCTAAGCAGGCGCTTTAGACCACTGAACCATCTCGCCGGCCCAGCCATTCCTTTTTGAAAGTTCTATTTCATTCTTCAAATCTGCCAAGTCATGTTCTATAGCTTCTTGTCTCTTATTACTATTTTTGTGATTTTTAACTTTTTAAAATATTTATTTTGAATTTTGTCTTTTAATTCTAATATCTTGAGTCCTCGGCAGGTCCGCTGTCTCTCTAGGCTTTCCCACATGATGTTTGTTTTCCTGCTAGGTGGCTCTTTCTAGAGCTCTGCGGTCCTCTAGCACTCTGGCAAGCTAGCAGTCCAGTTAGAGGCACCCTTCTTTCAAGTAAGGTTTCCCTTTGCTTCTCCTGAAAGCAAAGTGTCCTGTGGGCCCAGCTGACTTCATCAGGGAGTCTGCTTCTGTCCCTTTTGCCAAGGGACAAAGCACTTGATGTTTAGCTTTCCCTTTCTCATTGTTCATTTGTTTTTTTGTTTTTTATTATGGCTGGCTCAGCCTGCCCTGGGGGTGGGGCTGGTGCAGCATGTGGTGCTGGGGATGGAACCTCAGTCCCTGTGGTTGCCTGAGCTTGCCTAAGCAGGTGCTTTAGACCACTGAGCCATCTCACCAGCCCTCACTGTTCATTTGTCATCTGATCTTTTCCTTTATAGTTTTATCTTTAAAATAGTTTTATGTCCTACAATCTTTTTTTGTGGTACTATTTCTGGCTAAATTTTTAAGGCTTTATGAATTTTTTTGAGAATATGTCATTTTGTAATACATAAGACAATTTACCTGAATTATGAAGTAGAAGTATTAGAAATTTAGCCATAAGTGGGCTTTTATAAGCCAACTTAAAAAATAGAAAAAATCTTGCCATATCACTAGATATCTATCATGTCCAGTTTGCTGCCAGCTGGACACTGGGTTTTAGCCTGCTGGTATGTACATGTGTGTGAGCAGGCCCCTAGTACCTAGTACAGGGAGTACTCCTTACTGTTCTCATCATAATCTCATACTGAAGCTTCTCTCAATATTAAACATTCACATAACATAAATATCTCTTTTTTGGGAGAATAGCATAAAAATGGGAGAAGGGACACTTTCTGAGCAGTGGTAATGTATTTGATTTGACAGGATAGTCTATACACTGTATGTGATTTTTAAACACATTTGGTTAAAAGTTTTCCTTTTTATACCAAACAATAATTCTTTTTTTTTTTTTTTTTTTTTTTGTCTTTTTGAGACAAGGTCTCACTATGTAGTTCAGGCTGGCCTTGAGCTCATTTTTGTAGCCCAGGCTAGTCTCAAACTCACACAATCCTGCCTCAGCCTCCCAAGTGCCAGGATTACAGGCGTGCACCACCACGCCCAACTAAGAATTCTTTATTTTGTTGCTAGCTATCCAAACATCTGCCTGTACAAATCCAAAAAGTATGTGATTGAATCTAACTTCATTTGCCCTGATTCAGCCATTGAGGAAGAAGACATCGGTGGATTTCTAGTGAAGGAGAAGAGAGTCATGCTCTCTGATGCAGACTGTCCTCAGTGACCAAATGTCAATGCTTTTTTACAGAGTCTGCCTTCTGGTGCAAGATGCCTATGGAATCTTTGGCGAGGTGCACTTGGAGGGTGCTGTCTTGAAGGACAGAGAACTGGAAGGGCGCTGCTGCAGTCTGGCAGGCCTCAAGGTTCTTCAGAAAGCCACCCGGGGAAGGTGAGGATGTGCTGGGAAGGTATCCACTTGGCTACAATGGCTGTTCTTTTATAAGTCTTTTATCTCTAAATTTGGAGACAGTAATCCAGGATCATTCAAACTTCACCTGTAAAACAAGGCTACTGGTGGAGTGAGGCCCATAAAATCCCTCCACGGAAAAACTATAATTGAGTGACAGAAAGAAATACACAGGTGTAGTGATTCATAACTGTATTGAAAGTAAGAAGATCTCTACTAACCTATATTGCAACTGTTTCATGCTGTTTTATCTTTTTTTCTCAGTAAAAAGAATGAGTGAATGAATAAGTAAATAAATAAATGAAATTAAGAAGATAAAACAGAGTTAAAAGACATATGTATCTCCTAGAAACTTGATAACTAAATAAAAGTGTTTCTGGTACAAAACATATTAACTGTTTATCAACAGTCATTCACATCTCATTTACTAACATTTAAACTTCACTGTATGTATGTATGTATGTATGTATGTATTTAGAGACAGTCTCACTATGTAGTGCAGTCTGCCCTTGAACTCATTTATGTAGCCCAAGCTGGCCTCAAACTCACAAGTGCTAGGATTATAGTTGTGCACTACCACAACTGGCCTTTTATTTTATTTTTTTTTTCTTTTCTTTTAATGTATTTGGTTGTTACAGGATCTCACTAGGCAGCTCACACTCATAGTGATCCTCCTGTTTTCAGCTTCCCCAGCACTGGGATTATAGGCTTGTGCCACTACACCTAGACTCTGGCTGGCTCAGCCTGCCCTGGGGTGGAGTTGGTGCTGCCTGTGGTGCCCCCTTGCCTAAGCATGTTAGCCTGCTGAGCTATCTCACTGGCTCATATACCTGGCTTTTTTAGCTTTAGGTTTTTTTTTTTTTTTATTTCCTCATTTCTAGGAATTAAGGCATTTTAGAAACAATATTATTTCTATTTCAAATACTACTCTCATTGGAAGTTTTGATGATAGCAACATGTTCAGGGTATCTGTTTCCTCAGTGGTCCTATTGGTCCTATTGTATACCACAGATGTAGTTGAGAAAGAAGAGCTACAGCATATGGGCTTCCATCGCCCCCACATTTCCAAATGCTCCTCTATCTCCACTTCACCACTGACCAGAAGCCCAGCAACCTGAAGCCTGTTGATGAAATCTGTTCATTCAATTCATAATAAAGTGACATGGGGAAAAATTGAGGAGATAAAATGTATTATGTATGTGTGTTCTGATTCTAAATATTTGTTTTCTGTATATTTTTGTAACTATAACAAGAAACATTATTATACGACAGTTTATGTAGATCAAACTCTAATTAAGTGAAAAGACATTGCATGAAGTTTAAGCAGAGCTCTTTTGTATTTTTGTGCTTTCCATAGTAAGCAAGTCTACCTCTGCCAACTATCACTTCACCCTAAAATGCTTTGGGTAAGCAGAAATGCAGTGGCACATAGAGCTGGCCCAAACTGTGGCTGTTAAATCTCTAACAATCATCCTAATCTGTGAATTATAGAAAAGAAGAAACATGTGGAATGGGTAACCAGTGAAATGAGAATGTCTCAATCTTATTGTATATTGTTCAGCTTACTATTGCTGGGACAAAATGTATGACATCTGCAAATCAAAGGAGAGGTTTATTTGGCTCACAGTTTCCAACATTTCACCACATGCTAGCTGGCTCCAGGGCAGAAGAGCCTAGTGGAGGACAGCTGATCAATGCGTGGCAGCCAAGAAGGTGCGCAGGTTGGAAAGAGCGGGACAAGAACGTGCCCTGGGCCAGACACTCCCTAAGGTCATACTCCCCTGATTTGTTTTCTCTAACTAAACGCTGCATCCTAATAGCCAGGTTAGCCATGAGCCCATTGGTGAGTTTAGTTCTCTCTCAAGCCAGGAGTCACTTACCCAGCCAGGTTAACAAGCAAGATTAACTAGCATGTTTTGTTACTTATGTTTCTTCAAGTGGATGTTTTATTTAATTACAATAATATCTAAGAGATATTATCTCAGCAGAGAAGTCCTTCTCAGAATTCAATATTCTCAATTTAAATTTTTTAATCATTTATTTACTTATTTAGTACAGAATCTTGCTACACAGCTCAAACTCATAATGATCCTCTTGTCTCAGCCTACCTAGCACAGGGATTACAGGTGTATGCTTCCTCACCCAGTGTCAGGGGCTGGTTTGGTGCTGGGCCAGCACAGCATAAGGTACTGGGGATCAAACCTGGGTCCTTGTGCTTACCAGGCAGGCAATTAGATCTCTGAGCTATCTCCTCAGACTGCTGTATTCTGAATTTAAAGCTTTTATTGGCAACTTCCTCTGGTGCTTTGCATGACTGTCACTGGCATGGCCATTCTAAATTGTGAACATTTACCAGGCATTTCTATAGGTAGACAGCTTTTCTGGACCCCATCTGCCTTTCCTGTGGCAACATGTGGGTGACAACTCACTCACCAAAGAGTGCTTTTGTCTGGAGAAGGTATATGTCACAGACAGATCCCCTGAAAGTTCTGAGTAGATGTAGGATCATTGCGCTGATCTTTAGATGTGTATTATAAAAAATATTTCCTTTTCTGGAAAATTATAGTTGTATTATAATTAACTGAGTTGTAGATTTTTGGGGAGATGGGAGGATTTACTCAGATGTTTGGAAAACATGTCTTAGACATGAGGAAAGCTTCATTGATTGGGCTACATGAACCTTGTCTTTATTAAGACTGAACCCCATTTCAATTCTTGTTAGAATATGCTTTATAAACAATTTCAGAGTTAGAAACATCTTACGATGAAAAGTACTCAGGGAAGAATGAGGATAAAACCCCTCGGATGTGAGATTCCTTGGCTTCTACAAAGTTTGTGTTCCCTCACCATTGTATGGTGTAGCCATACATGCCCCTGATATTTCACTTAGTGTTTGGGGCTGCTCTGGCAAGCTAGAGCATCTCCAGCATTTCCATGGGAAATGCACCTCCCAAATGCGATGCACTGAGTAGTTAAAATTATTCACTTACGCGTGTGTGTGTGTGTGTGTGTGTACATGTGCATGCACACACACACATACACATGCTCATCCCCTGAGGATAATACCCAGGTTCTCATGCACCCTGGGCCATATCTACCACTGAGCTACACTCCTGTTCAATTTTCCAAAAAACTTTTAGATCCTTTTTTTATGTTTGAATTGCTGATGAAACATTAATGAATTTTTAAGATGAGATTAATTTCTTAATTTTGTATCTGTAACTTTATTTTGGCATACAGCTACCCAAATAAATATTTAGATTGTCTTTTTGCTCTTTTGGAAGCTATATTTCTTCAAAACAAATTATTAAATAGTTTTGGAATGCTGAATGTTATAATTGCCTATTAGTGACATCATCCATTATCAGTCATCCACCCATGGCCCAGTAAACACAATCTTGTCTTTTTTCTAAAGTATTGTGTTTCATAGCAACTCTTGTAAACTTTAGCAAAATATACACTTCTCATAAATCTTAATAAAATTTGCTTACTTATAATAATTTAAGTTAAAATTATTAATTTTATAATTCTAGCATGTATCATGAAAAATAACTATTTTGATGGTGGTTGTACTAGGGGTTGAACACAGGGCTTTTGCTTTGGGCTACATCTTCAGCATTTTTTTGAATTTGTATGTTGAGACAGGGTCTCACAGATTTGCCTAAATTTTCTGTCCTTCTTCTGCCTTCCAAAGTGCTAAAATTATAGCCCTTCACCACCTGGCCTGGCTGAAAATAACATTTCTATGTCCACCTGTTGTCCCTGCTACTAAGCTGGCTCAAGTAAGAGGAGCATCTGAGGCCAGGTGGTTGGGACCAGCCTAGACATCCTAATAAGTCTTTCTCTTTAAAAGAGGAAAAAAAATAAAGAAAATAACCTTTTACATTGGAAGATAGTTGTATATTTGAGCTAAGTGTTTCAGATTAACCTACCAGATTTCATCAAATCCACAGCTCTAAGGACAGAACATCATTGTCCCTCTTGCTGTCTGAGTGCCATGTGGCAGGAGTGCTTGCTGTAGGTTTTCGGGGCAGGCATACGTGTTGCTGGGTCACTCCACAGGGAACACATCTCAGCCGACCCCTCGGGCCAGGAGGCTTCCAGAAATATTGCCAGCATAGCTGTTGTTTGAAATAGAAAAGATTTGAGTGTTATACTGACTTTCAGAAGCTAGAAAAGTAGCATAGTGTAAGTGAAAGACTAGAATGTTTGACTCTCATTCAAGGGCATGCTTGCTGCAGAGTACAGGCCGCCTGCTCCCTCTGCCCAGGCTGCCCGCTACTGCTCCTCAAGGGCTCTGTGCAGGAGTCTGGTGGAGAAGTCACATCACTTTTGGTGTCATAGTCTGTACATGAGCTTTATTATTGTTTACTCTATGCCTTTATTCTTGTGCCAGGGCCATCCTGAGCAAAAGAAAAAGTTCTGGAATTAGCTAAATTGTAGTTCATATAGAAATAATAGTTAATGAATTCTTTTATTTGGTGGAGGGCTAGGACTCATTCAGTTAAAAAAAAATTCCTATCAGGAGGCCAGGAAGATAGCTCAGTGGAGTAAATGCTTGCCTGGCAAGTGCAAGGTCCTGAGTTGAATCCCTGGCACTGAAAAAAAAAAAAAAAAAAAAAAAAAAAAAATTCCTTTCAATATTTCTTTTCCAACTTGTTAAAACAAGGCTCACTAATCAGAGTAAAAAACGTATCATTAATTTATAGTGCTATTTTATACAGACCTCTTGAAGGACCCTTTAGAATAATATACTAGAAACAATTTTACAAAGAGGATTTAGTTAGGACCAGGAAGGTGGTATACACCTTTAATCCTAGGATCCTGGGAGCCTGAGGCAGAAAGATCACACGTTTGAATTCACTCTGGGAAATCCAGTGACTTTTTTTTTTTTTAAATTTTATTTTATTTATTTATTTGTTTGCTTGTTGTGTTTGTTTGTTTCTTTATTTATTTATTTTGTGGCTGGCTCAGCCTGCCCTGGTGGTGGGGCTGGCGCAGCATGTGGTGCCGGGGATCGAACCGCAGTCCCTGCAGTTGCCTGAGCTTTCCTAAGCAGGTGCTTTAGACCACTGAACCATCTCACCGGCCCCAATCCAGTGACTTTTAATGAGACCTTGTCTCAAAATAAAAAGGGCTGAAAATATAGCTCAGAAGAAAAGCCCTGTGTTCAATCCCCAGTACCAAAAGTAAAGAAGACTTTCAAAGGAAACCATTGATGTGGTCTTTGAACTCGAATTGTATCTTTTGAATCAAAAACAGGACATGCACAAGCAGAAGGGCAGTTGACTATTGAACTGTTGGATATGTCTTACTGACTCAAAAGATTTCAAAAACGAATTAAACTTCTTGCTCTGACAGAAAGTATCTAGATTGGTAGCATGTTATGTTACTGATGAATACATAAAAGTAGTAGTAACAGACATATATACAAGGAAAAACAGGATTTATTGAAAAGATAAACCACTCACTTATTCAGTTAATATTAGTTAGTACCTCTTAGTGCTATGCCCCTGGCTAGTTCACTCAGCTATATGCTGTGCTAGCTTTGGGGACTTTATCCCAAACCAGAATATACTGAAGTATAAAGTTAGGTAAAAGGCCTTAAGGTCTAAATTAAAAGATTTTACATTGATTCCAGAAAATTAAGAGTCGCCGTGAGGTTTTGGGAGAACTGCAAGTTTGGAAACCTACTGAGGGCAGGGGAATAAACAGCCAGCTACTACTTTTGAGTTGCTGCTGCATACTGAACTCTATTAGAAGCTGTGGCAGGTGCAAGAATACAAACCAGCTCTTTCTTCAGGCCCTCAGCATGGAGTCCAGTGGAGACTCACTGAGACAGTGGGTGGTTCCGGGCACCAACTGGCAAATAAGACTGGGCCAGGGCCCTGAGGGCAGCCACCTGGAAGGGCTTCTGGGAGGATGGCATAGGGCTGGTGGAAGCCTGGAGAGAGCGGGAAAGGCCTGGGACCAGAGCCCAACAGGAAGAAGGGAGATGACAGCCAGTGCCCCGTTGAAACAGCCATTTAACTCGCCTCAGAGAGCAGTAGAACAAGTGAAAAACGATGTGTAGTATCATAAGTTAGTAAAAAGGCAGGAGAACCAGAGGTTCAGGGCCAGCCTGGGGTATGTAAGAAGATCCTGTCTGAATGCCCCACTCCCCAGATGATATGGAGAGGCAGCTTTAATGGTAGCATAAGAGGCCAGGGTTCTGTGAGAGCATAAGGTACATTTCAGAGAATGAGCCCGTAAAGATTTTTTTCTTTGAGTTCTGGGGGTTGAGCCCAGGAAGTATTGAACTACATCCCCAGGTTTCGCCAAGTCAGCCAGGCCAACTACAAACTTTTGATCCTCCTGCCTTGGCCTCCCAAGTAGCTGGGATTACAGATGCACTATTATACCGAGTATCAGCTTTCCTTTTAATGTAATAAATGACATTATTTATTACATTAAAATGTAAATGTAGCCTGACTGGCAAGTGCAAGATCATGAGTTTGAACCCCGATCCCACAAAAAAAAAAAGTAAATGTAATAACATTTCATCAGAAGCCAAGTTTAGTTCATATTCTCAAAAACTAACCAATCCTGGGCCAGCCAAATAGCTCAGCTGATTAAGGGGCCTGCAAGCAGGCACAGGGGCCTGATGTGCCAGCCCCACCCCCTAGGGCTCCCTAAGAGGGCAATTGAGACTGGGTGTGGTGGCGCCCCTGTAATCCCAGCTCTTGGGAGGCTGTAAACAGGTGGATCACTACGAGTCCGACTTAGTAGTGAGACACTGAACACCCTTTTGACCCTTCCCTTAAAAAAAAACAAAAAACACTAACCAATCCCACAGTTAGTATATTTAAGACCCCAAGAAGCTCCGGCCTCAGCCTCTTCACTCAGAGCCCCAGCACCTGTCCTGGGTCTTCTGTAAGCCAGCACTCCCACTTCCTCATCGTGTGCCCTGGACCTTCTCTGGGTTCTGCCTCCTCAGCCTCCTGCACTAGTTACCCCTGGGCCATGCGAGGAAGAGCACAGCTCATGGCAGCGCCTGCACCCTGGACTACATGGGATGCTTGCTGCCCTGTGTCCCCCCACAAAGAATTATTTTAGCATAAATATGGATTTGATGCCTAGCTGTTGTGGCTGGTGAGGCTCCCCGGGAGCTGTTGCCCTTTTACCACTGTGCTTGCTGTGTGGCAGGATTCCTGGCATATGATAGGTCCATAATAAGTATTCGTGACATGGCTATTTTCTTGAGTTCTTCTTAGAATTTTCCTCAACAACATTGTAATATGTGTGGTTATGTCTCACAACAATAATTACTGGAGCTTAACTTTAACATCAGTTGATTGTAAGACTGAGTGTAAGTTAAATACTACAATAAAGCCGTGTACCTCTGGACACAGCCCCTCAGCTTCCCAGCTGAGCCTAAAAGGAAGGAAGTGTTTGAAAGGGCTACATTTTATCAAGAATGCTGAGACTGTAAGGGCCTATTTATTTTTCTCAGGAAAAAGTTGTGCACGTTCTTGCATTTACTTGCCCTTTTTGACCATCACAGAAGTCAGTGAAGGAGGAGTAGGCAGTGCTCCCTTATTTTACTATGGAAGGCTTGATACAAAGAAGAGGTGCTGGCCAGGTTCACAGCTGGCCCAGGTGACTCTAGACAGGCAACCAAGACGCCACTGGGTGTTCAGCCCCCTGTGGAGTCGTCACCTGTGCATGTGAACCAGATGTGCGGATCATCCGCCCTGAATCTGTGTAGCACTGTGCATACATTTCAGATGTTCCTTTCATGGGCTGCATGCAGAGGTGAGGTCTCCCTGCAGGAAACTCAGTAGCAGTTTCTTTCCTTTGATTTTCTGTCTTCCACAGGCCACCTTTTTAAAGAACCACACACTCCTCTTGGTGTTTGAGGCCCAGAATCTCTTTGCTAATTGTGTTTAGAAAGCTTGCTATAAGGCACATACATATCTTTGAGCCTAGTGTGATGATACATACCTGTTTTCTCAGCATCCTGGAAAGCTGAGGCAGAAAGATTGCACATTTGAGGCGTGCCTGTCAACTTAACAATTTAGTGAAATTCTATCCCAAAATTTAAAAATGAGAAGGGCTGGGAATCAAGTCAGTGTAAACTCTCTGGGTTCAATCTTCAGTACCAGGGCAAGAAAAATTCTTTCAAGATTTTGAAAATGAAAATGATGTCCTGGTCATTTCTTCCAAGTTTCTAGGAGGTTGAAGTGTCACTTAAGAGAAAGTGCTGAGTTACAACCCCAGAGATGCCTAGAGAGGCAGCAGCAGGCCTGCCCCATGGAGCAACATTGCCGTGCAGAGCCCTTCACCAGTGGAGAGGTGCAGTTCATATTTTCCTTAGAAGGGTGCTTTTGTTTCTTTTTGCCACATATTCTTCCCCACTAGTACTTTAAGTCAAAATTAGATCTTCCAGGGAGGGGGACTACTGAAGCAATATTCCTAGCCCCTATTTTATTTATTTTAAGACAGGGTCTCACTAAGTTATGCAAGCAAGGTTTGAACTTGCGATCCTCCTGCCTCAGCCTCTCAGAATTCTGGAATTAGAGTATAGGCATATGCTACCACACCTGGAAAAATTAAATCTTCTTATTGTCTAGTAGGGGTATAATATTTGGGTTTTTTATGAGTTGTACAGAGAAGTATAACAGTAAAATGATAGATAAAAGATCACATAAACAATTGTTTTCAGAATTTGGATAATCAGTATTTGGGTATTTCCAATTCTTAGTTATGAATACTGTGTATGTGTTGTTTTGTGTTCTCATATACTGTTCTTTTGACATTATTTACTACATACTTTGGCATGTGTGTGCAAGTGTGTGTGTGTGTGTGTGTGTGTGCACGCGTGTGTATCACACAATCCCTTTGTTTTGACCTAGATTGTGGCTCTGGTCCCAACATCAGTAGATGTAACTCCTAATTTATCTAAAAATTAAGAAAATTTGAAAAATTTAATCTTTAATTTATCTATTTTCTCACTAGAATAAGAAACAAATATAGTAACTTGAGCTATATCATACCCCAAACTTTAGTTTCTTTGTTCTCATGAACTACTAAAAAGTCGTGAATTCCCGATGGTTTAAGAAAGAGAGTGGGAGTTATCCACCTAAGACAGAATACAGTACAGAGCACCAATGATGAAATTCAAAAAGTTACAATTCAATCAAACTAGTCATTATTGTCAACACCTCCTCTGTGCAAACACAGAAATAGAATCAAAAGTAAAGGAAGGTAGCGTCCTCAGAAGATGTGAAGTAGCCATAAAAGTAGCCATGATGAAGTGACCACTGGGAGCCACAGTGTGCCTGGACCTTCAAGATGTGGTGTTGAGTGAAAGAAGCTGCATACCAGAGGGTGTGGACTCTCTGACAGTATGAAATGTCCCTAACACTAAATCTCTATGGACCTCTCTAGCAGATCAGTGGTTGCTAGGAGCCAGGGGGACCAGGAATAGGATCTATTTTGGTAGTAATTAAAATTCTGGAACCAAATAGAGGTGATGTATGTACTACATTGTGAGTGTAGTAAATGCCACTGAATTGTGTACTCTGAAATGGTGTGGGATTGTTTGATTGTTTGCTTTCTTGTTGTGTACTAGGGACTGAATGTACAGCCTTCATAATGAGCTACACATTCTTCAGTGCTTTTTTGTATTTTAGTACAAAGTCTCACTAAATCAAGAGACCATTCTGGCGAGATAGCTCAGCAGTGTGAAGCTCCTGCTTAGGCAAGCGTAGGCTGGTGCAAGGGACTGAGGTTCAATTCCAGGCATCACTTGCCACACCAGTCCTGCCCTCAGGGCGAGCTGAGCTGGCCCCCCCGCCAAAAAAAAAATCACCAGGTTGCCAGGGCTAGACTGGAATTTGTGATTCTCCTGTCTCAGTCTTCCACTGTTGGAATTATAGGTATGTGCTGTCATACCCTGCTAAAATGGTTAACTTTATCTTATGCATTTAACTCAATTTAAAAGAAAAAGAAAACTTACTATCTAGAAAATTATACTGAATTAATGAAAAGGCCTATAAGTGCTTGATAAGTCCATTTGGAAAATACTAGTTTCTAAATGAAACTTCTGGGCACAGTTCCACAAATATTTTTTAAAAAAAGGACACAATATATGCAGTAGAGGCTCACAAAACACATGCTAATTTGAGTGATGAGAAGATCCTGGACATTGAACTCAGTGTTAAGAAAGTACTATACCACCAAACTAGATCCCTAGCCCAGAAATTACATATTGTTAACCTTGGACTTTAGGCTATCTTTGGGAAATAAATGCATGAACTTGTTTATTAAAATGAGCACCCTGTTGGGCATGATAGCACAGACCTGTAATCCTAGCAGTAAGGAGGCTGAGGCAAGAGGATCACTATGAGTAAATTTGATGGGCCAGCGTGGGCTACCTAGGGAGTTCAAGGACAAGTCTGAACTACATAGTGAGATCCTGACTCAAAAACAATAACAATAATAATATAAAATGAGCAACCCCCTGAATTAGTTATCACCTTTTCAATAAAAATACGTGAAGATAAGAAAACCATCTTATACCCACTCTATCTAATCAGCTTTCATTACCAAGACATTGATTAAAACATACAGAGGGAAAACACCAGGCTCTGGCAAGATGATATTAGATGAAGAAAGACAAATGAGAACCTGAAGCCGCCTGAAAGACTACTAGACAGCACAGGGTTAACCACTGCCAACATTACACCTCAAGCACCTCCTTTTAACTACCAAAGTGGAATATACCTAAAACCTTTATGCTATACTTGGTGCTATGCAACAGAAATAAAGTTATTGCTAGTTAGATATGGAGGTTCTGTGTTGACTTCAGTCTTTCATTGTGGTGCTCTCGCTTCGTGTGTTCCTTCAGTGAGCACACCTCATCACGTACGCACAGGTGACACAGCTCTGGTCCTCAGAGCATCCTGCTCTAGAGTGCATCAGGGTAATAATGAGTCTTTTGCTCTGATAGGTGGTTGTCCCCTTACCTGCTCTGGTTACTAGTGGAGGCTTCACCAAGAGACAGCCTTTAGATGAAAATCAGGATTTTCAAATTTCTAGGCAGAGGTTCATAGGAGAGCATAGGAATAAAATAAACTTCTCTACCACTTACTGGCTCATTTCCCCAGTATCTTTTGACCAAAATACATTGAAAAGACCAAGTGTCATGTTGTGTCTTCTGTAACAGCACCATGTTTAATAAAAATCTGATGAATGTACTGGGCATGCAGCAAATTTCTCTAATCCCAGCACTTGAGAGGCTGAAGCAAGAGGCTTAGAAGTTTAGGGACACTCTGGGCTATGTAATGACTTTAAGGCCAGCCTAGACTGTAAGGGGTGATCAAAATATGTGGTAAATGTCTGAATTTTAAGTCTATTACAGTGAAAGATGCACTCCTCTGAACCCTTTTGCTTTGAATAGATTCATTCTATCATTCTTGCCACTTTCTGAAGCAGTTCCGGAAGTTCTCTTTTGTAAGTGTATTTATAAGGTGCAATCACAAACGTAGTGAGTGTGGCTTTGAGTGACATCTAAAGGAAAGGCAGGCTGGGAAGACCAAGGTGTGTTCTCATCTACTATATTCCCTGGATCTGGCACCACATGACTTTGCCTTTTACCCAAAACCAAAATGACCCTGAAAGATAGATGTTCTGAAACCAATTGAGGACATTGAGGCAGCCACCACAGCACAACTAAAGACCCCCATGCAGGAGGACTTTCAAAAGTAGCAAGAACAATGAAACAAGGGAGAGTATTTCAAGGGGGGTTAATGGCAATGCTTCTTATTGTATTTAAAATTTAAATATTGACTATTTTTCTGTTATGCCTCATAGCAAGACTGTTTCAAGAAATATGGTTAATAAATGGAGAAATCTGAACCAAAACAAATTATAAAAAAAGTCATGAACATAGTATTCTGTAGTACCCTCAAAGTGCCTTTGCTTTTCCTCCTTCATTCCACTACCTACCCACAAGAGATAAAGTAGGGACTCAAGGAAGTTCTGGATTACTTGACTATGTGGGCCAAGTTTATACAAAATGACTTTCTGGTTAAAAAAAGAAAACATCTTCCAGGAGTGTCCCTGGTCACTGAGCGGAGACAGCTGTGATCTGGCCCCAGTGCAGAGACTTGGCCCAGAGCTGCTGGGTCAGAATGCTCACATCTGGCCCTGTGTTTGTTGCTAGCCATATTAACCCCTTCCCTAATTCATCAGGATAAATAACATTTACTACCCAGAGCTGGGATAACTTAATGAGATAACATGTATTTAGTGTCTGTTTTTACTCCCTTCAAAGGAATTGAGAGTAGGAATCTAGACAGCATTGACTCAAGACTTTATTGTCGTTTTTACAAACAAAATGGGAAAGGAAAAACA
>PVKN010019084.1:0-16538 GCA_004027915.1 Capromys pilorides | reverse complement strand
TTAAAAATTGTCTTGCTATCTTTAGTATGATGAAGTTAGAAAACAGGTCATAGGATAACATATAGCTTGTGAAAAACAGCCCTTATGATATTACCTCAATTATGAATAACATGCTGATAGACAGAAAAATTCTAGAAGATATTACCAAAAATATTAATTGCAAAAACATGTTTTTCTTACCCGTGGAACTGTGATTGACTTTAATTTTTGGCATATTTGATAGTAGATACATATTACTTGGTAATCATCAAAAGTCAGTATTATTCTTTATAAGTGAATGGGGAACAATTTGTCTAACTCAACTCATAAGAAATCTAGACCTTTGGAGGTGATGACTAAGTCGTGTGGTCAGCTGGCAAGCACTGCTGCTGGAACACCTTCAAGTCCATAATCTTCAACATTCAGAAGTGTTTCCAGCATTTTACTTTCTTGAGTTGTCACAATAAATTCATGAAGGGACATAGGTAGAGAGAATAGTAATCAGCTTTGACTAGAAACCAGAATTGTGTTTGTAGAACTTAGGTTGGAAATGAAACCTTTCTGAGGAGCTCAAGGCAAGCTGTTGAATTCAATGTAGCCCCCAAGCCCTGAAGCAAAACCTAGCCTGGGCTTAGCCAATGAGCTCCAGAAGGCAGCTGATTTGGAGGAAGTGACTTCAGAATGGCAGTCAGTCTGCAGAGAGGAGAAAGACTCACTCATCACCTTTGTTAGTGACCACCGCCCGTTGCTTCTTCTTCTTCTTCCATACAAAGTACACCATCCCAACCGAGAAGATCACCGGGATTAGAGGTACAATTGTAATCCAGGAAGGCTGGTGTGTAACAGGCACAGGGTGACTAGGAACTGGAAAGGACAAGTTTTCAATCAGCCATAAATTCACATACAAGTGTTTCATATTTGCTGCTCTTTGTTTCATTGCCAGCCTTTGCTCCAGAGGAGCCTGAAATCCACATAGAAGACCACAGAAAGTCCCAGTCTTTGGACTTTAGCAGTCAACTAAATATCATGCCTGTGCCTCCAGCCAATTGCTTGGAGTGGGCTGCCTCTTGCCTCCCCTTCCCCCACTGGTGGGGGGGGGGTGTAATGATATTAATCTGAATCTGGAAGGAGAGGGTGAACTTGGCCATGAAGCTGGAGTTCAGATAAAGTATTTAAGCAAAGGATCTGAATGTACAGGACAGAGCCCTGCTACTCCAGCCTGCACAATCAGTTCCAAAACTCTGAAGGTTCCCTTGTAATGGTTCCTCCATCCACCAACATCTATTAATAAGGCTCACTCTCTCAGACAAGGGGCATGGACTTTTCACAGCCTTGCATCTCCAGTTTGGTTTTGTTTGGTCTTATTTCCACTGAGGCCATAGAAAACTTTCTCATCATGGCTTTCTATATGTGCCCCTACTAGAAATCTTTGTCATTTTCTCACACCCTCAGGAATTAGAGTCAAAATTAGCTCCCCAGAGGTTAGTAGCTATCACCTTGCATGGGAATCCCCAAATTCTTGGGAAGGTGAAAATAGGTTTTGTGATGGAAAATTGAGTTGCTTCCATTATGTACATTTTGGGGAGTAGTTCTGGTAGTCAATATCAAATTACAAGAAAAAATAAGATCAGCTGATCTCTCATTAGCTACAGTATGGACATATATCCTTATTCCTGAGACAGTGAAGAAAGGAGTTGTTGGTGTTGTGTGTGTAGTCAATACCTTATGGATATGTCTTAGGTTATTCTACTTGAGAATGTTTGGCATTCCTGGCAAAGAAAGGCTATACTTGCAATGTGGCAACTACTATTTTTTGACACTCTCAAAGACTCTACTTTGACTCAGGATCTAATTTATCTCTGTTTAAGTCACAAACTAGGGATACAGAGAAGCAAGGCCCATCTTCCTAAAGCAGCTAGAGCTGAAACATTTCTGAAGACAGTGCTACTTGGGGAGGCTTTGGTCACATTTGAGAAGCAATAGAACAGCTAGCCACAATTAAGCTACCATGGTGGCAACTACAGGAGCCCTTCAGAGTGCCCAACGCATGTCAGGTATGGTGACGTTAGTGGCTAAGTGAAGGCACTGAACATGAAGAGAGTAAGACAGAAGAAGCAGGCAGGATAGGATAGACAGACCTCTCTTTATTGGACTCTCAGACACTGAGCTGACAGAGTAGAAGGAAGTTAGTATCAGGAGAGGATGTGGGTCAATTGTAAAACTGGCTTATGTAGCTAAGCCCCACGATCTCTTATTGAGTGTGTGTCTTTAGGCCAAACCATGTCCAAAACGGATGCCAGAAGCAAGGAAGCAACAAATAGGCATGAAACAATGGGCTGGATAGATGCCTCTGGAGGAGATAAACCAAGGGCTGGAGAAGGGGTCAAGGACAGCAAAAGGCAGCTAGGGGAGGGAAGAGCTCAGGAAAGCAGTGATGGAACTGGTGCGGCTGCCGTGTCTAGGAGAGAAGCTTGTGGCTACTGCTCTTCAAGTGTGTAGGTTCAGGTATAAATGAGACAGAGCTGAGATTGTAGAACACCAGGCTCCTGTTAGTGAGCATTGGCTCATCTCACCCTTTTCCTCCAGCTTTGTGGGTTCCTATAGCCCATCTTGCCATGATCATTTGTGTCCCTGAGTCTTTATTTGTTATACTGCTCTTACATCAGATATGGCTGGTTGACAGGATCCTCTTGCCTGCTGAACCCTGAAGCTGTCTTTACAATTGTTTTGTGCAAGAAATCGCTATACATGTCAAAGTCTGTCATCTGGAATTACCTCCCCTCTTATCAAGCCCAATAATCTCTTTTATGATATGAGGTTCAATTGCTCCTAGGAAGCCCTGAAAAACTCCATAATTCTCTTTTCAAAAGTATTTCCAAAAGCCTAGGGCACTTTCCGGGGCTAAGAACATGGTCTTCAAGTGCAGCACTGGCTCATCAACTCCTAGGCTTAGATCACTCAGATACAGCTGGAGCCCTCCACTTGGGTCCATTCGACTAGTATCATAGAGTGGCCTGGTAGGAGACTTCCTGGCAAGCGGATGGCACTGAACCATTTGCCTTGTGTTGTACCTGACAAAAGAAACAGTGTTAGGAAGCAGCCTTACCTCTACAGAAGGGTTTGGAGAAGAACACCCTTTGCTCTGACTTCATTGCCTTAGTTTTCAGGACACAGAAGATGGTCATATTACTCATGCCATCAGAGAATGGAAAATATTTGCTGATGGAGACATTGTACAGCTCTGTATCATTATTTTGGGATGTCTGCATGATGCCATCATACTCCAACTCAGTTGAATTTTCAAGTTTTAGCAAAAAATACATCGTCATAGCTTTTGGATAACCTTGTCCAGATGAGCAGGTTAAATTTATGCCGGAATTGCCTGTTATGTTAGACATCTGCACTATTTCTGGTTGAGTGAAGTTAGCTGGACACAGAACAGAGATACAAAAACAGACTATATTTAGATGTGTTTATAAGAGAACTGCAAATAGGTTTTCAATCTGGGAGTTTACTAGGGTCCACTGTGAACCCTGGATTATCTAAAACATGCCTCAGCCTATGGTGTGGGTCACATGTTAAACTTGTATTTTTCTTTTCTTTTTTGTAGTATATGGTACCAGAAATAGAACTGTGGTCTCTGTGCTTTTGCCTAATCTTGCCTAAGCAGGCACTTTAGACCACTGAGCTATCTCACTGGCCCTAAAATTATATTTTTCAAGGCCTCTTGTACTCATTGGGTGACAAGCAGGAGGGCTGAAATTAGCTTACCAAAGATTCAGTAATATTATGCATAGAAAAATAACAACTTAAACACATAAATCTATACATGAATGTCATGGAAGCTCTCTTCATAACAGCCCCAAACTGGACACTGTCCAGTCTCTTTCAGTGGGTTGAATGGGCAACAGAATGCAACTTAGCAATTGAAAGGAACATATTTCTGACATATGCAATACCTTGGATAAGACTCAAGGGCATTGTGCTGAATAAAAGAAGCTGATATTTAAAGGTTACACATTGCAGGCTTCTCTCTATGGCATTCTCAAAAAGACAAATCTATAGGATGAAAAACGGAGGCTTTGGGTACAGGGAGAGTATTACTGCAAAGGGCTATCAGGAAGGAGTTTTTATAGGTTGATGGAATGTTCTGCATTTTATAGCCTGTAAATATGTGTGTGTGTGTGTGTGTGTGTGTGTGTGTGTGTGTGTGTATACAGTGTACTATATATATATATATATATATATATATATATATATATATAGTACTAAAGCAAAAATAATTAATGTTTTGTTACGACTAAGAAAAAAACTCTATAGTCACATTTAGGCTTCTGAGGGTCCAGTGGAACAGAGGAGATACTTTGTTGGTTTGTGGGTTTTCTTTGCTGGGATATTTCCCTTTCTGTCTATTGGGCTCATGATTAGGGCAGGAAATAATTCATAAGCAACCAATAGAACATTTTAAAAAAACAGTCAGATTTCTCTCTTGCTAGGAGCTCCAAGGCATGACTTAGTGGGTAAGAAATCATGGACTGAAGGAGAAAATGAATGGAAAAATTTGAACTTGGATGGTTATAAAACTTAGCAATGGCCAAATTAGTTCGTGCTCATCACTTCATTCAGTTAGCTCTATTTTTCCCTCCCCCAAATTCTTACTGATCCATCAGAAGAAAAGTATAAAGATTTAAAGGACTTCAGTTCCCTACCCCAGACCTTGCACTACCCTCCAATGGATTTCTGAGCAGTGAGTGTCTTCTGCCTGATTGTTGCAGTACCCTTCCCCTAGGCCCTTGAAGTTTGCATCCTCAAAGTTTCACATCCATTCATTTATTCACCCATTAGAGAAGCCCAAAGATTGAGGCACATCATGGGCCACATACCAAATAGTGACAGCTCAGACTCTTTCCGGTGGATGGAAACCAGGCCTGTGGGCTTTTTGTGATGGATGACACATTGATAGATGCCCTCATCCTTGATTTGAGCTCTGTGAAGTCGTAGAGTCCAATTATTCTGGTCAAAGCTTGTGCGGTGCTTATACTTGAAATTCACATTATTAAAATTTTCTTTCCCTAAGTAATGTTCATAGAGGACTAACTGTTCCTGGTACTGCCAAAATATAACCAGCTCATTTAGGCTAAGATTTTGAGAGTTTGAAAATTGGCACGGCAGTTCTGCAGTCTCATTGAAATAAACTTCACTCCTCAAGGAGACAGCACCTAAAAGAAAGAAAGGTGAGGATTAGAAAGGAGAAACAAGAGGAAAGAAAAAAATCCCAATCATATTTAGCATTATTCTCTATTCAGATGCTGTGTTATCAATAAAGATACTTAAGAGCTCAACTGTTATGACCTGGTACTGTTCATCCATCCTAGACATCTATAAATTCTATAAATATTTATAGATCCTTGGACTGGCGAGATGGCTCAGTGGTCTAGATCCCCTGCTTGGGCAAGCTTGGGCAGCCACAGGAACTGCAGTTCAATACCTGGCACCACATGCTGCACCAGCCCCATCCCCAGGGCAGGCTGAGCCAGCCAGAACACAAATAAATAAATAAATGAGGTTCAAAAAAATAAAAACAAAATAAACTTTAAAAAAATTTATAGATCCAGACATCTATAAATTCAGGGTTTTTTTTGTTTATGTTTCTCTGTTAACTGAATGTATGACATTGTGTAAATAGCCACCTCTATAAGCCTTATTTGTCTCATCAGTTTAAAGCAGGGAATTTTAAATGTTCTAAGAGTCTTCCTAGTACCATGGTTTTGTGAACTTAAATCCCAGGACAGGGACACCCATCAGAGTTAGACAATTCTCTTACTTACCTGTCACTTTCCTACAACTTGAGGATTAATATTTGCTGCTATAGCTATTACAGGCTCACAATTGCTACATTCTCCCCCAAGGTCCTCCCTGTCCTACCCTGTCATCTTGGTCTGCTCTGGCAAAAATATTATTAATAGTAATGATAATTTTTCTATCTCTTATCTCCCCTTTTATTATGCTTTATTAGTTGGAGGTTACATTGAGAAACATCTTTGAAATTGAAATAATTCCTTTCCTAGGTCTTCTCCCATGGCTGCTGTGCCCATGGTCAGGTCTGCCAAGGAAAGAAACAGTTTGGGGATGACTCAGTGAGCCAAGGCTTCTTTCTTCAGTGATCTCTCTAACCTCCTTCAGGGACCAGAAAGAGAACTGGGAATGTGAGAACGTGCTTTGAGAGTCCTGGGGAAACCCCAGGCAACACAGATTTGCTGTTGTCAATATGTGCTGTCCCTGGAAATGTCCAACCCACAGGGAATGTGATAGCAATTCAGAGGAAGGTTTTGGTTCTTGAAAGGATGTTGGTATTTGTGGTAAAGACTCAGGCCACCCTACTCCTTGAATGTGATAGATCTCTGGGCTTTAGGAGGGGCTTTTCTGAGTCACAGGAATACTTGAGACTTGGCAGAGGAATGAGGTAGTAGGGGGTGAGAAGTGCAAGGTGGGAAGAGCACTGTTTCTTAGGTGATACGAAGTTAGACACTACCTTAGGGAGAAAGTCGGAATAGGTTCAAACTAATGAGCCATTATTCAAGATTTCAGTGGAGGGACTTGGACATTAAATGGACTAACCAGAGAGGTGCATTTATGAGAGCTGTGAGAGGAGTTTCATTTGATGTGGTTTTAGTGGGAGAAGAAATTCAATTGATATGATCAGTACTTTTTTTTCAAATAGGGGATAGAAAAATTTACAGTGACATGCAAAGCAATGTGGCAAAATGGAACATATGCAGACTTTCTAGGGAGCATGGCAGTGAGGCGCCAAGCATCACTGCGAGATACTAAGAGTTTGAAATGCTGCCTGCTGCACTGCCTTCACTTCATAGTCTGCAAAGCATATGAGGTATAGGATACTTGCCATGCTGGAAGGAGGAAGGAGGGGAAATTGACTGAGTACCTAGAACAGTGATGAGGGGACCTAAGGAAGCTTTAGTGTAAATGACAATTACCTTACAAGACAAACCTGGGCCTTCTGCTTGCTTACCTCTTGATAATCATGCAAGAGTGCCACCTACTGTACAAGCTCAGAGTGCTGTGTCTGAGAAGGTACATTCTGGTTTAGGCCTAATTTGATATATGACATATCGAAAAGGACCTAATGAGAAATCCAACACAAGTCAAATGTCCTTCGAACTGTTAGTGAATGCTACACTATTGCTTAACTAGCAATTGTGCACCTGGAGATGATTTCATTGTTGGTTTGTCTCAATTTACAGATTTTTCTCTGCAGAGCCTTATAGTATCTTCTCTCCTTCCCACTCACTCTCTCCACACAGAGACAAGTCCAAATCCTGTGACTAGGCTCTTTCTCTCAAAAATTACAAGGGCTTTCTCTTCCACTATCTAACTCTTCTCTTCAACTACCAGCAAAAACATTCTTTGTGGACCAAGGCCATTTACATCATATGTGGGATGGTCCGGTGTCATCCAAGACCACCTGAGTCCAAATCTACATTTTAACAAGAGTTCTAATTTGAGAAACTGCTGCAGATGATCTCTTTCTGTCTCTAGATGGGACAAATTTATCTCCATCCACCTCTCCCCATGATATGGAAACTGTTCTTTTCTTTCCCATGAGGTAAAAGCTACTCTGTAACCCATCCGAGTGGAACTGAAAGTATTTCACAATGCACACCAGACCTTTCCTCACCAGGCACTGGTTTACATGATGCTACCCAGAGCTAGGCATGGGGCACCTGCTGATCCTCTCTTAACCACATAGGGAAGTTCTGACTCAGGTCTGTTTTTCCCAAGTGACTTGAGTCCTCTACTGTTACCATCCCCAGAGCTTAGATCCCTAAGCAACTGGACTCACCAGGACTCCACTGGTGAAAAGCACCGAGAATCTCTCCCTTCTCCAGCACTTTGGTGGGAGAAATGTTCTAGCAGTAACCAGCTGAATTGATGCTATCAGGAGACACACCCTCAAGAATTCATCTGGACATCTCCTTACTTATGAGTTTGTTTCCAAGGATACTTAAGGACCTCTTCTGTAATACACTGTTTGAACACCATGTCCAATCCATGGGCTGCTAATTTGTAACTCTCTGACCCCATTAAGACCCCATTCTTTCCTGGCTATTACCCCAAGTGACCATACATCATTTCCTTATGTTACTGTGCTTACTTATTCATTTTTCTTCTTTTGCTAAATTTCCTCCAAAGCTTCACTAGGCTCTCTGGAAGCCTCATTACATTGTAAAAATGAAAACAAAATAAAATTCTCCATATCCTCATCCTTTTCAGTAAATATTTACTCCAATGTTGTTCTTTCATTAAGATCTGGCCCTACCCAAAAGAAGATCCTAGGCTTCCAGTCACTGCCTGCATGATCCACTTCACAGGGGCCTTGGGCACTGCCTTACTGTTAGGAGGTAGTGCCCTCTCTCCTCATTGTTAGCCACTAATCACACCAGTCACTACCCCTTGCTCAATGAGGACTTTCACGTTAGATGCAGGGTCTTTCTTTCTAACAAAATTTACCATAAATTTGGTGAGTTCACAGGTGAGTCATTTCCAAATATTTTCACCCTCAGGCTATATCAGCAGCCCCCCTCCCATGATATAACCCCAAACTTAATAACCCAGAACCGCTCAAGCCCTAGAGTCTACTTTCTATTCACAACCTCCTCATTCTCCAGGTGTTGTTCTCATTTTTCTCTCTACATTTGTTCTTCAGCTTCCCCAAGATTTCGGCTTTACTTAATCCAGACCCTCTACTGGAAAAGCATTTTCTGAGGTGACAGCAATGCCTTCCACTGCAGTGAGCAATGTGGTAGCCTCCAGCCACCAGCCACTCTAGGTATTGAGAATATGTGTGGGTGGGGAGCTGGGGGAGAAAATGAAATTTTTAAAAATCTCTTTATTATTGATTGATTGATTGATATGGTACAGGGTCTTATTATGCAGCTCAGACTCAGTGATCCTCCTGTCTCAGCCTTCCCAGTGCTGGGGCTACAGGCGTGCACCACCACACCTGGTTTCACTGGCCAGCATGGCATGCCTGGAGTTCTGAGGCTGGCATGGCATGCGGTACCAGGGATTGAACCTGAATCTTTGCACTTGCCAGGCAGATGCTTAGACTGCTGAACTGCCTCTCCAGCCTGAAACTGACTTTCTAAATCTTAATTGAAGTGCAATCAGTCACACATCGTAGCAGCTATCAAAGACAATGCAGTAACACATATTTTTAATCATTTCATGTCAGCAACCTCAATAAACATCAGCCTTTTCCTTTGTACAATGCCATGTGAGGACCCTGTACCTTCAATCTATATATCCTTTCTGATAATGGGTGGAACATCCCTGGAGGAAATGACCTATGGTTTAAGCTGGTGACATTTTCAATCTCTGGTGTCCAGTCTCACTTAGCTTGGCCGCCGGGCTCACCACTCCACTTCAAACACTTCTCCTTTGCTCCTGCTTCTAGTTTCTTTCTCTTACAGTTGAGTGGAATAAGCAAAAACAGCTGCCCTCACTCCCTGCTTCTTACCTCCACCTTTCTAATAAAGCTGCCCTGACAAGGGCTGCCAGTGACTTCCCACCTGTGACCAGTGACCGCACCTCATTTGACCACTCTGCTGGTTGTTATATTCTTTTATATACATATATATATATATATGTATTTGGTATAGGATCTCACCACACAGCTTAGACTTGTAGTGATCCTCCTGTTTCAGCCTCCCCAGTACTGGGTTTATAGGCATGCGCCATGCCTGGACTCGGGGGTGGGCCCATCGAGGAGCAGGCTGGCATGGCTTGTGGTACCAGTGATCGAACCCAGGTCCTTGTGCTTACTTAAACAGGTGCTTAGATCGCTGAGCTATCTCTGCAGCCTGTATGTTATGCTCTTGGTGACTTTCCTTGGAATGCCTAGTCTTCCTCAGTCTCTGACTTCCTGGTTCAAATGCTTGTTGTTGGACTTCTCACTCTCCATTCTCTCTTTGGGTTTTTTCTTCTGTCCCCGTGGATACACTGCCATTCTCTAGCCTACAACTTTCATAGAGTTCAAGACACTCGTACCCAACAGTTTGTTGAATGCCTTCACTTTGTAACAGAGCTCGCCTTCTTCCTCTTTCAGACCTCCCTCTGTCTCAATCAACAGTTACCTGACTCGCTGCTGTCCCCGGTCCTTTTGTCTGTGCATGTGTGGTACAGAAAACATAGAGCTACTTCAGCCAGAGGCAAAATGGAATATACCAAGGGAAGAATGAAGGCTCAGTTTGAAGAAAAGAGAGGGAACAACTAGACAGAAGAAAAAACTATGTGTTTATCTTAGAACTTAGAACTTTATCTTTTTAGTTAACAATGAAAAATTCTCTCTTATGAGGCAGAGATGGTCCTCTAGGAATTTTGGTGACCTAGATAGTATTTTATGTTAAGACTAGCTTTGTTTCAATTTCATGCTTACCATGCATCTCATTACATAGATAAATATAGTAAATATGTAACTATATAGTAATGAGAGTACATGATATTTTATTAAAATATATAACAATGTAGTATTATAGGAAATATCATCTATTCTATTAAAACATACAAAGCATAACATAATGTGTAAAGCATGTCACTATATGTGTAAAATCCAAAGCTCCTAGGAAGCACATGTCAT
This sequence comes from Capromys pilorides, assembly GCA_004027915.1. Classification (NCBI taxonomy): domain Eukaryota; kingdom Metazoa; phylum Chordata; class Mammalia; order Rodentia; family Capromyidae; genus Capromys; species Capromys pilorides. Next base: position 5,902 of record PVKN010019084.1, on the reverse strand, counting down.
CCATGTCCACAGACCATATTCCTGCTATCTCTTGCTGTTGTTATCCATTTTCCTCCCAGGTGTTTCCAACTCACTGAAGGTCTAAGCTCTTGGCTTACTGCTATCAGCTGCTTCATAACTGAATTCTCTGCTTCCATCTTTGCCCCAAAAGATGACCCTTTAGAAAACTATCTCTGATTATACATGCTTGGTTCAAAAGCCTCTGATGGCTTCCACTACATTACAAATTGTATCCCCACTCCCTCTAACATACTATGAGCCATATCCAATATGCAAACTGGTCCTGGGCACCTTGCAGCCCGTTTCCCTCATTTACCCTGTCCCAGCCACACTGGCTTCCTTGCCAGTCCTCCAAAAGACCTGCACACTCTCCTTCAAGTCCTCTTCTCAAATTGTCCCTGCTATATGGAAGACTTTTCCTCCACTCAGCCTGGTGACAATTCCCTCCCCTCATGTAGGTATCTAATCAAATGTTACCTCTGAAGAAAATTTCTCTGACCTTCCTATTGAAAATAGCATTCTTGTTACTTTCTGTCCCTTAAGATGACTTTAAAAAAATCACAGTACTTATTATGATTTGGTGTGTTTGTTTATTACCTGTCTCTTTTGAGGAATCCAGCTCTGGTTTAAAAACTCTGTGTGATTTGTTAGGCCTGACCCTAGGCAATCAAAAGCTTTACCTGGAAGCACTCGTAGAGGACATCTGGCCTCCCCACACCAGCACTGGTACGTAACTAGTGTGCTGCAGTCGCTGATGAGAGCTGAGATCGAGGTCTCAGTCCCTTGGCCAGTGGTGCTTTTCTTCCTACTTGCGCTCCTACCACAAGCACTTCATTCTTAGGGCTCTCTATATAAGGCCTGGGTCAGAGGCCATCTTTAGGTGCCTCTGTTGGCCTCCACATATATGGAGGCAGGAACCCGAGGATCTTTTTCTCACTCTGACTCAGTACTCAGCACTTTCCCATTCTGGACCTCCCTTTTATCTTCCTCTTCTGATATCCTCCTCCTGCACATTTCCCATCCTTAGGTCTATAAAATGGTCACATCCTTTTATGTAGGGCTCATTCAACAGTGACATGACCTCCATGGCTGTGCTGTACTGATCCATCTGATCTTAAGAGGAGTACCATTCCATGGGGAAAATCAGAGTGTGTATGCTGGCCCTTCCACTTTAGCTCTTGCCTATACCACTGTCATAAGACATTAAAAGTTTAACCCATTTTTTTTCTTGCTGCTATAATCAGCTGCTCTGACACCTGACAGCACAGCTATTGTTCTTTCAGCTCAGGTGAACTTGACATTTCCCATTAGAATAAATTTTGTGAAAACAAAGGCTTTGTCTTTTTTTTCACTGTGGCATTTCCAGTATCTGCAACTGGAATATTAAATATTCACAAATTCTCACTGGAGAAATGAATGAAAGTATCTCAATAGTAATCAGAAAAATGCAATTTAAACCTCAGTGAGATACCACTCTTTTTGCATGCCAGATTAGCAAATACTTAAAGATACTGGATACCCATTTCCTAAGAGAATGTGTGGAGATGTGTCCTGTTATGCACTGTTGATAAAATTCTGAGGTAGTACTTAGCAATTCAGTTTCTAGGAATTCAATACATAAAAAGATACATATACACAAAACTGGATTACACAAATATGCGCAGCTCTTAAGAATGAGCCAATAGATATAACTTAAATGGCTTAATAAATAAAACACTTGTACAGAGGAGTTCCATCTGGATATAAACAGAATGCCAGAAGACATCATCTATTATAGTTAAAAGAACAGATTTTGGATAGCATGAGTTCAATTTCAGGTCAACTGCTTGCTAGCTGTGTTACTGTGGACAAAGTACTTAATTCTTTTATATCTCAATTTCCTCTTGAGAAATGCAGAAATAATAATGGCACCTATGGATGAGGGTTGTTTAAAGGGTTAAATAAGTTACTGCCTCAGCTAACATTTGAGTTAATACTGAATTTGCAGTAAGCATTCTTGAAGCATTCCTCATTTGTGAGACCTAATCTCCTACAGGTTGAGAGTATGGTAGTGCTTACTGGATGCTGGAGCGAAAGAGATGAGGGAAGAACGGTTGGTTAACAGGTACTAAGTGCAAGACAACATAAGAAATTAAATATGCAAGACATTTTAAAAGCTGTAAAATAAGATGATAAATGTTTTCCCTATGAAAAAAACAATAGGTATTTGAGGAGATAGATGTTCTTACTCTGATTTGAATATTATGCAATATATACTCATGCTAAAATCCCACGTGGTACCCCATAAATATGTACAATTCTTTATGTATCAACTAAAAATTTTACAAGTAGACAGATCAACTGAAGAAGCAAAATCTTGGTATTAAAAACAGGGCCACTGGTATTTTTATTTCCATTGCTGAAAAATCAAAATGGAATCACTCATGCTAAAGTTCCATATCACCAAATCAAAATCAAACTTGTTACCTGCCCTTCCAAGAAATCAGGAGCATGGGGATTTCCCCAGATTTCCCAAACAGGCTACTCAGTATCACAATAAATTTCCCCTCTCCTGAATCTATATCTTTTAATTCTTACCAAAATAATTATCTAAAATATTCTGATTTTTTTCTATTGTTTACTCCCTGCCCCCCCCCAAAGAAAATAGCTTTGAAATGACCAGTCTTCTTCTCATTTCAATTCTTTGAATATAAAATCAACTTTGGTGGCCGGCAAGATAGCTTAGCAGTGTAAAGCACCTGATTAGGCAAGCTTAGGCAATTACAGGGATTGTAGTTTGGCCCTTGCCACCACATACTATGCCAGCCCCAACCACCCCCAGGGCAGGCTGAGCTGGCATATATATATATCTTTGGCCTGATTCCAGGAATTGCAAGATCAAACTAAGATCTTTAATATAAACTGCTGGAAATTGCCCTTTGGCACCACAAAATTATTATTATAGTGATGGTGCTAAGATTTCCCTTTTATAAAGGCAAACTAAGTCACAATCTATTAAATTCTTGCTCTTCCCCAAGCAGTGTATCTGTCACTGGCTCTGTGCTTTCCTTTACCATTTTTACTCTTGCTTTCAAATAACCTTGAAGGGACTCTATTTTGTGAGCAGCTCATTCATTATCTTGGAAACCTACTAAAAACATTCCACTAAAACAATCTACAAATTTGGGGATGAGATATTTCCTACCAGGTAACATACATACATTTCAAAATCCCCTAAGGTAATAGTTTAACACAAAGGAGTGACTCCAATAGAATCAATGAGCTTCATAAGAATTCTTTGTGGCTAATAGTTGTGGACTGTTAATCTATTTCTGCATGATGGCTTTAATGACCATTATCTACCTCAGCAGGAAATGAGTCAAAAGTAGCAATGCAAACATCTTTAGATGTCATCTACATATGGATCTGGAAAAATCTGGGGGTGGGGGAAGATATCAGAGCTTTCTACAGGACATAGAATGAGAGTTTGAGCCTATTTTATAGAAATCTTAGAATGAAGAAGACTTTAACTATAACTGCAGATATATTAGCTAAGCCAGGGGTGGTGTGCAAAAGAAATGAGAAGTCTTAGGCCACAGAGAATCCTCAGATAAAGACAGTTTGAAGAGTCAGTCTGACAGGGTACAGAGGTGGTCTGAAGTGCCAGCTGGATAGGAGAATCACTTGGGCCTGGGAGTTTAGAATCAGCCTGGGCAACACAGCGAGACTCCATCTCCAAAAACAGTAAAGGAAAGAAAAAATTAAACTCCCTCCTGATGTGGGCCCTGCCTATTTTCCAAAAACCACAGAACCACTCAGGCTGTAGCTTACAAGTGTCAGGACAGCAACAGAGGTTGGTGGCAGCATTTCGTTCTTTTAGCTTTTTAAATACAAAGATCAAATCCTAATCTAATTCTGCAAAACCCTGCCTAGCCCTCCTACACTTTTCAGTCTTAAACTCTTCTTCAGTCTTAGCTTCAAGAGGAGAGGCAGCCTCTGAAGTGTTTAATTTCAGTGACAAAAGGTGAACACACGGGACCTGGTGGGAGCAGGAAACAGAATTGTATGACTGTGCTGTTTAATTTGTGTCATCAAATGAATTATTTGACCCTACATTTTTGCTGTGGATTTCTCCCTTTGGATGCCAGCTTTGTTTGAGGTTGTTGCTCACCATCCGGGTGTGCCCTGAGAAGACAGATAAAGTCCAAATGGATTCCTTTCTTTCTTTAAAAGTAAATGGCATCTGTGTTGTTGTTGCTTTTATTCATTTATTTTTTAAATTTTTCCCACCTGTCTTTTTGTTTTCATTTTAAAATTTTTTGTTGTTGTTTTTGTTCTTAATTATATGTGAAAAAAATTGTATGTGAAGGGTTGGCAGTGATTTTATTTTTCTGCCTTATGTACTCAAGGACTTCGAACTAAGCTATATCACAAGCCCTTTATATATTTTCATTTTGAGACAGGGTGTTGCTAAGTTTCTCAGGCTGGACTTGAACTTGTGATCTTCCTACCTCAGCCTCCCAGGGAGCTGTTATTACAGGCTTGCACTGCCACAGCCCGGGTAGTACCATTATTTTCTAATTGAATGCCATTGTTTTCTTTTCCGATACCAGTGTACTGCCCCACAGATTATCATTAACCCTCTCACCACTGTGAAACTCAAATAATTATCATTTCCAAGAGTTGTTTTTAAAGTTTCTGACAACTCTCTTTTCAGAAGCTAAGAAGTTCCTAACCAGGGCTGGCGAGATGGTTCAGTGGTCTAAAGCGCCTGCTTAGGAAAGCTCAGGCAACTGCAGGGACTGCGGTTCAATCCCCGGCACCACATGCTGTGCCAGCCCCACCACCAGGGCAGGCTGGGCCAGCCACAAAATAAATAAATAAATAAGGAAACAAACAAACACAGCAAGCAAACAAACAAATAAATAAATAAAAAATGTTATGATTTCAGTCAATATTTTTTTTTTTTTTAAAAAGAAGTTCCTTACCACTTTCTTTCTTTTTCTTTTTTATGTATTTGGTACAGGGTCACACTACGCAGCTTGAATTTATAGTGATCTTCCTGTTTTCTGCCTCCCCAGTGCTGGGATTACAGGAGCGTGCACCACACCTGGTCTTGGTGGCTTCCTAACCAACTTCAAAGCAAAGCAAAAGCAAAAGTGACACCTGGACTTGATTTTGATCAGGATTCTAGGCTTCACTTGTTCTCTGTCAGTGTACAGAAAGTCTGGGGACCAAATAGTCTTTCAATGGAGCCTTTCTAAAAATCCATAGCAAGATACCCTCCCACTTCTTCTTCCCAGGACAGAGGACCTAGGCTGTGGTGAGCACAGCTGGGACTCCAGCTTTACGGACACCCCACATCTGCTGCAGGGAAGCAGAGGTGGTACATGTGGGAGCTTGGTAATATGGACCAGGCCTAAGCAATAAAAGTAGCTGAGGTTCTAGAAGAGAAACCCCACCCTTTGAAGTGATTCACCAGCAAGTGTTAGGAGAAGCAGGCCAGGCCATGACCCAGTGACTGGATGCTGCAGCTGCACTGCTGGTGTGAGTCAGAGCTTGCCATTCAGCACTGAGCTTTGTTGATCTTGAGTAAGCTACTTAACCTTGCTCTGTGTTAGTATTCATATCTTCAAAGGAGAAATAATCGTAAGATCTAGAACAGAAAGTTACTGTGATGCTTAAATGAGTTAATATTTATAAAATGCTTAGAATAATAAAAGGCACACACACACACACACACACACACACACACACACACACGCACACACACACGCCATACTCCCAGTACACCTCCAAGAGCTGTGGGAGCAAGTCACTGGTCCTGGGAGGCATAGGCTGCTGCTGTGCTTAGGTTGGTGACGTGATCACTTAGTACATCTGTGTACCACACACTCTGGGACTCCACAAAACTTGAGTTAAG
>PVKN010019083.1:0-16535 GCA_004027915.1 Capromys pilorides | reverse complement strand
GTGTGTGTGTGTATGTGTGTTTATAAGCACACGCACAGGTGCATAGACACAGTGTTTGGCACTGAACCCAATGCTTCCTGTGAGTGATTTTCCATTTTTCCAGGAAATAATTGAAACATTTTTTGCATGAGCCCTCACTTATTGCAGAGGTTATGTTTCAAACACTCCTGCGATGAATGAAAATCATTAATTTATTTTAATATTTATATGTATTTTAAGGCTTTATACATACGTCTCACATTCTTATAAACCTTCCCCACACTTTTAAAAACACTGCAAGTGCTCCTAACCACTTTCTAAACTCATAAACCTACATAATTTTAACAACATACATATACTGTTTGGTACTGCAAAATCCTGCAATGTAGTGAAAAATCTGCAATAAATAACGTAGATTAACATTTTTTCAAAAATTTGTGAAACCGTGATCTTGCAAAAGTAGAATCGCGAAATAGCTAGGGACTGATGTATCCAAATACACAATGGACCCTCAGTTCCTTTGGTCCAGGACCAAATTTAGAACTAGATTTCTTACTTTCACTCCAGTGTCCTCTGTTTCCTTGTTCTTCCATTGATGAGGAATCATCAATTTACAGGGCTCATTTGAGGGTCTGGCGTTTTTATCATGCTGTTTGTGTTATACCTCTTGGTTTAATAAATCTAGAAGTTTAAAATTTCTTTGAAAATCATACTGTCGGATTTTAACTGATCCAAAGTCACATAGAAAGTCCTTATTTGTTTGTTAATGATGCTTTACTGAATTCAGAAAGAAACTGAGAATTAGAAGGCACTGACTTTTATTTACTTGTTTTACCTGGTTTTCTTGTTCATCTTTTTCTCTTCATCTTATTTCCTATTACGTTTTCTGCAAAACCTAGGTTTTCCAAGCAGATTCAGGGTATTCAGATCCTACAGAGCATTTGCCTGGCCTAAAGAGATGATCACATTGGCACGTTGGACCCCAGTGAAGAACTCAGAAAACGGAGTGGATGGAGCATTCAGGGACTCTGAGTGAAGGCCAATTCTCCAGACAGCTACGTGGGCTGCATCTCAGAGCACTGGCTTCACATATGGACATCAAAGAGAACAAAGCAGAGCAAGTGGGGTGGAGACTTTCCTGCTTCATCCTGACCTAGTGGCCTGGAGAGGTCCCAGAGCCTGTCTAAGCATGTGTGGGTCCTACAGTAGCTGGGGGCTACAGTGAGCTACCTTTGGCACTCACAACCCCAGATGCGGACTTTTCTCCTCTTCTCTGGACAACCCAGTTTCTCCAGTTTGTCCCCTGCTCTGCTTCTCTTGAACCTCAGTTCTTCAGGTGTGCTGTGCTCCACACTTATTTCCAAATTCCTTCTCTAATATCCTTCATCCGCTCTCATGAGTTCAGTTGTTACCTGCATGTTGCCATCTCGCAGTATCTTTCATGCCATTACCCTTCTCCTAAGTCAAAGTTTAACTGATTATTAAACATTGTAAATGAATTTTCCAATCAAATAAGACATAGTCTCAAACTCTTGGCTGGTTTCAACCAGTGTTTCTTTCTGTCTTAATAAATGACACCAGTACATATACATTCTCCCGAGGTAGAAATCTAGGAACATTTTGAACCCTATGTTCATTGTGACCCTCCTGATTGTCGCTCAGTATTGCCAGTTCATCACAGTTCCCTGAAATCAGTTAAAGCCAGCACTTAGATTTTGTTCTCGTTCTTTGATCCTGTTCATTCAACTTTAACTATTGGCAGAGCTCCTGACCACTGTGTGATTTTCACACCACTGGACTGTGAATATATCCCTTAAGTTCTCCATGTTGTTTTTCTCATCTAAAATAGGAAAGTCTTGGACTCCATCTCCATGATATTTTCAATTCTCAGTTCTGCAGTTTGCCAGCTTTGGTATATAAGTTTCACAGGCAGCAAATTGAAAAACTTTATGTTCTTATACTCATTCCTGCCACCCAATATATTTTCTTTATTCTTCCTCCACTTGGCTAAAAGAGCTTTTGATTGAAATGTGGCAGCCCTACAACTCAAAACTTAAGTGAGAATGTGATTTCCCAGACATTCCTGAAGAGACAACCCCATGTCCTTTCCTTCTGCTGTCACATTGGAGACAAGTTTCCCGGAACCAGAGCTGAAACAGAGTAGCCATTGTTTTCCTCTTTATCATCACTCTTATTGTTTGGGGAATGCTCTTTCACAGCTCTGCAGAGGCAAACACACAGTTGGAAAGTCTTAAGCTATCCATTCCTCCTACAAATTAAAAGACAAACACCAACTCCTTGTCCCCATTCTACCCCACCACTACCTGCCTACCATCAGGACACCAGGTTTAATAAGGTGTTTTTTTCAAAGACCAAGACTTCATTGAACTTGACTTAGAAGTTTCAATAAAGGGCATCAAGGGCTGATGAGATAGCTCAGTAGAATAAGCACTTGTCTGGCAAGGTCAAGGTCCTAAGTTCAATCCCTGCTAGTGCAATCAATCAATAAGCAAACAAACAAACAAACAAACGAATAAATAAATAAATAGCTGGCATCAAGGAGAGTGGTGAGATGACCCATCTGCCATGCTGTTAACTCACATTTGGGCTAAGTTTGAGAAGTTGGTGTCCTTGACTTCACAGTGATGAGGTGAAAGACAGGACCTACAATTTCTGTTCTCTAGGATATGGAGTTACATTGTGCCTCATACTTTTGTGAAGCAGAAAGTTTGCCACCAGCAACTCTGACTACTTTTCTCTGTCCTACAGTGATTCTAGAGATATACCTTTCTCTCTCTTTTGTGAAATCTCCCCACCCTTCTTCCAAGAGTCTAGAGAAGGCAGAGAGAAATGCAGGTCTAACCTAAGATGGCATGCTCATTGAAACTGTTGGCAACAAGTCAGCAGGATGATCCATGGGCTATGAAGTCACCACTAAACTTACAGACTAGTGTAGACGGAACCAGAATTTGAAGTTATCTGTAGCTTCCTCAGCCCTCACCTTGCCATTTTATAGGTATGGAAAATAAGGTTTCCAGAAAATTGGTGGTGTGCTTTGTATTCCCAACCCTGTGTGCTTTCCATTACTGTTTGCTTCCTAATTGCACGTGGATTTCCTTATTCTCCAGAGCCAAGTAGAATCAACATTTGGCTTTTAAAATGCTGTGGAATCTTGGATACACAAGAGTGAATGCAACTAGCATTCAAGGTCTCTTATTCCTAACCCCAGATAAAATGTTTGCACTAAACCCTGGGCTCCAGACTGCTTTAGTGCTTTCTAACTTCTCTTTTATAAGCATGGAGGGAAATATTGAGCTATTGGGCACTGCTCATCCCACCTGGTTGTGGTGCTGGCTCTTCAAAGGTGGGAGAGGTTTGGGTCCTGCATGTAGAAGAAAAAGAGTATTAAATTTTTATCAGTACGGTTTGTTTTTGATCTGGCAAGCATGCAAGAGGATTCAACTGCAGGAGCTTCACGGAGGGTAGTGATCTCACCCAGAATCACAGTTGACTTAGAGTTAACCATTAGAATTCCTTCAAGACAAAATATTAGGGGAATATATTAGGTTAGATGTTATAATAACTAGTTTCCTAGACTGGCTTTGTTCCTAACCTCTGACCTCATCTCTATGATCAGCTAACTCAGAAACAAAACAATCTTTGAATTACTCTGTTTCTGATTCTATTCTTGGTGTTGAATATTCAATGTGATTAATACAGCATTCTTATTTTCATAGGTCATGTATGATAGCAGGGAACACAATAATTAACTCCTAAATACCTGATAATATAATCAAAGTTATTCAGCAAAGAAAAATTGGATAAGGCTGTGGAGATTATATGACAAGAGGCATGAGGATGTGTTCATGTGTGAATCTGGGATGGGACTTTGAAATAGGTCTCCAAAGAATTTTTTAATCTTTTCTTTGAAAGCTAGAGTCCAACTCCACATCCTTGGTGACTTCTTTTAACAAATAAGGTAGAGTCAAGCCTTCAGACGACTGTAGCTCTGACAACATCCTGTCTACAGTGGGCAGAGAGGCTCTGAACTAGCCACCCAGGTAATCTGAGGCTGGATTCCTGAGTGGGAGACACTGTGATTCAATACCTACTACTTATTTAAAGCCATGGATTTTGACACAATTCATTAAATAACAGTAGGTAGCTAATGTCTGTTTTTAGGGAAGCTTTTTGAGGGAGAGTGATTTTTGAGCAGAAACTGAAATTAAAACAGGAAATGAGTCAGGTTAAGGTACATGTAAAGGGCTGGGAATAGAAAGGGAAAAATATTGTGAGAAGAACAGGCTGGAAGTTTCAAAGAAAACTGTCCAAGATTGGGAAATGAACAGACCAAGTGTTTTTTGAGTTGAGACCTGGCTATTGTATTCTCCAGGGATTACTTTGTTAAATTGAGATAATCCCTTTTGAATTTCTATTATTTCAATTATTTTATATCTGTGTAGAGGTAAAAATGAACTTGTAAAAAAAACTTATCGTAGGTCAGGTGTGCAGGCACACTGTATTTGCAGTACTTTAGGTAGTTGAGGCAGGAAGATCACAAATTCAAGCCTAGTCTGGGCAATTTAGTAACATAGGGATACTCTGTTTCATAATAAAAAAAAAAAAGAAAGGAGATTGGGATACAGCTCAGGATGAAGGCCCTGGTTTTAATCTTCAGTACTGGGGGAAAAAAAGAAAGAAAACTATGGAAATCCAAATTATCTCTCCTAAAGAAATACAATAAATTCTGTCCTATGGCAATATAACTGCGTTCTACTCTGTAGAAAAGATAGCCTAATTAATACATTTAACCAGCTTTATTGAAAAACAATTTTATACTGCACAGTCACTCATTTAAAATGTATACATTGGTGCTGTTCAGAAGAGTCTTAGGATTGTGCAAATGGCATCACAATCTAATTTTAGACCATTTTTATCCCATCATAAAGCCAAGAAACCCTATGTCTACTGTGGAGGCTTCTATCTAGATATCCCCCCGCTGAAAGCTTATGCATTCATAACTGGGGCTTTTGGGGGCTGGCAGGAACTAGAGCATGTGATACTAGGTGTAGTGGGTGATATATTGTCAACTTGAGGAAGCTTGATTGAATGGGCTCAGCTGATTCTGGGCTGTGGGGGCCTCATCCTGCAGGATATGGAGGCCCTGCCCTGGGATGTGATTGGTTCCACGCTAGGGCCAGATGGGCCACCCCAGAGTGACTCAGCACAAAAAGTGTATAAAAAGAGTTGAGGAAGACTTTGTGCAAGCAGCCCAGCCCAACTCTGTCCTGGCTACTTTCTGCCTGGTCCAGCCCTGACTAGCTTCCTTGAAGAAGTCCTCATCTTTGGAGGAGCTTGATCTTCACAGCCATACCACTTTGGAGGAGCTCTGCACCAGCACAGAATTTGGAAGAGAGAGGCTTGATGGATGCCACAGTTGTTCTTCCTCTGCTCTTCAATGTTTTCTGCTGCCTTAGAGCCAGCAGAATATGAACTGAAACCTCCACAAACTATGAGCTAAATAAACCTTTCCTTCCTTCATTTTGAGTGTTGGGTATTTGTCCCAGCAATGAGTAAAAAGTCACTAAGACAGAATTTGGTACTGGAGGAGTGGAATCCTTGTAGTGGCTATATCTGACAATGTGGATTACAAGCCTTTGGGAATGTCTTTTGGGAAAAGATAGGAAAGGTTCAGAGATGTTGTCTACAAGGGAAGCACTGAAACAGCTTCAGCTGTTCTATTTGGAAGAGTCTGGTCAGAGCTCAGACCAGAATGCTGATAAGAAGCCTAGCAATAAAGACCAGGCTGGCAAGGTTTCTGCTGGGAAGAAGGACAGCATTGGTTGCTGGACTGCAGATGATTTGTGCTGTGAATTGGCAGAAGGCTTATCTGCATTTTGCTCCTGTCCAGAGACTTTGCCTGACACTGAAATTAAGCACAGTGGATTAGTTAATCTTGAAAAAGAAATTTCAAAGCAGCCAATATTGGGACAGTGGAGTGGTTGTTGTTGGGGGCTTTTAGCCAGATTTATGTTAAGAGTGAAAAGCAAAGAGCCCAAAAGGGTACAAAACGTTGTGAGTTTGGCCAGGAAGGAAACACCAGGAAGGCTGTGAACTGTGCAGATAGAGCTAAGAGAATCTCCATTGCTGAGAAGGAACAGGGGAGTAAAAAAGATGTACTGAGGGCATCACAGGAGGTAGAATGTTCTTGTCCTTTGCAGCCTCAGAATTGCAAGGGTGAGGACCTTTGCTTTGAGGAAAAAGCCACAGCACCCCATGTTCCATAATGGAGGCAGTGGCCACATCGGGTTCCAGAATGGAGACAGCAACCACACCAGATTTCAGAATGGCACCCACATAGAAAAGTTATTCCTTAGAACCAGGATCAGAGTGCTCAGCAATCCAGGCACTCGACCCCTACAGCTAAGAGTAAAGGAAGCCTAGCTACTGCTCCAGGTGGCAGGAACCTTTGGCATCATTCACATAACGTTGGTTTTCGGCGTATGCAGAATGCAGGAGTTCTGAGGTTTAAAAAGCTTCCACCTAGATTTCAGAAGGCCTGGGAGGCCAGGCAATGTGCTCCTGAGAGGGCTGTGAGCGAGTAGCCTATTCAGAGGAAACCACAGAAGTTTGAAAAAGCCAGGAATGTGGATGGTCTAAGAAAAGCTGCAAAAAGGGAGCAAAGCAGGCCTGAGACAAAAGCCATGAGAGCTACCAGCAGAAGTGCCATAGGGGTGGAGCCATGTAGGACATTTGGAACTCACAACTCATTACAGGTTGCATTGGATGTTCCACATGGAACTACAGGACTTAATGTTTGCCCTTCTGGATTTTGGACTTGCCCTGATCCCAAATGTTTGTATCCTGCTGTGTATAACTTTTGGAAGGGCAGTGCTTATCTTGTGCCTTTGAATGTGGGAAGTGTTTAACTTCATTTGTACAGGGGCTCGCAGCTAAGAGTTTGCCTTAGATCTTGGAGGCTTGGAGCTTGGACTTTTCAGCATTGCTGAAAGCATTAGGACTTTGGCAACTCTTAGAGATGGACTAAAATGCTTTTTGCATAAAGGGATGTGCATGAGTATTTGGGGGGGGCAGGGACAACGTGTCATGGTTCTAATGCTGTGTAATGTTTAAATTGTAAAATATTTAATCTTGTCTATGTACCTGGACTCTGGCTTAAAGAAGTACGTGTATAGTTGCCAAATTGACAAGGGGTGGATTGTGGCGGTTGATACATTGTGTCAATTTGGCTTCCTGCTGGTGGGGTCAGAGGGCTGGCCCTGCTCTGGCTGCTTCCTGCCTGGCCCAGCCCTGCCCCGCTTCCTTGGAGAAGTTCTCGTTTTTGGAAGAGCTTGATCTTCACAGCCACTTCACTTTGGAGGAGCTTTGCACCAGCAAATTTGGAAGAGAGAGGCTTGGTGGATGCCATAGCTGTTGCTCCTCCTCTGCTCTTCATTGTTTCCTGCCACCTTGGAGCCAGCAGAGTTTAAACTGAAACCTCCACAAACTATGAGCTAAATAAGCCTCTCCTTTCTTTATTTTGAGAGTCGGGTATTTGTCCCAGCAATGAGTAAAAAGTAACTAAGACACTAGGATTAAGGGTGTGTGGCAATAAGTTAGACCACTGGTCGGAGTGAGCACCTTGCTGTGTTTGTGTGATGGAAACCCCACCCTTGGGGTGGTGGCATGCATCAATAGCTTTTGGCCTGGATGGAATATAAAGGGAGAGAGGGAAGGCTGACTGCTGCTGCTGCCACCTCCTACCCAACCTGCCATGAACTCTTTCTCCTGTGCAATCCTACCACTGCTATCACACTCTGCCTTGGAGCCAGCTGATTGTGGACTGAAACCTCTACAAACTGTGAATCACCATTCCTCCTTTAACATGTGTGTGTGTGTGTGTGTGTGATATTTTGTCTCAGTGATGAGAAATGTAGCTAAGGCAGCTATCAGTAGTTTCTCCCTATTTCTTTATATGACTTCCCAAATCAGCAACAGAACAAACTGTAGTTTGTTCTCTGTCACTATAAATTTTCATGTTCGAAGAATTTCTTACAAATATAATAGTGTAATATGCGCTCTTTTGGGGCCAGCTCTTTTTATTCAGCACAGTGTTTCCAAGGTTCATCCATGCTGTACCAGGTATAATTATTATTTCATGGTTTTTTACCCAGCTTGTGGATTTGCTTGGTTAAGTGTTCATCAATTGAGGGACAGTTGGATTAGTTCTCCCTCTTGGACATTCTGAATTGTGCTTCTATAAACATACAAGTTTTTGTGTAGATGCAAGTATTATCTTCTCTTTGGTGTTTATCTGTGAGGATAAATTCTGAGTCATATGATAAGCCTGTGTGTACTATTTTTAGGAACTATTAAATGGTTTGTTCAAGTGGCTACACCACTTTAAATGTCTTTTGACAATGTATGAGGATGTTAATTTTGCCACATCCTTCCCATCATTTGCTATCACCCATCACTGATCATAGCTCTTTTAGAGAAATGAGGAGACATCTTGGTGTGTGTAAGATTTACATTTCCTTAGTGATGACTGATTTTGAGAGCTCTTGCATGCACTTTATGGTTGATTTTGTCTTTCTTGGATCACTGCCTATTTAAGTTCTTTGTCAATGGAAAATGTTTCCTTTTATTGAATTTTAAGGATTCTTTATATATTCTGAATAGAAGTCTCTTATAAAAGGTACAACTTAAAACTATGTTGCCCACCATGAGACATGTCTCTTCACTTTCTTGATAATACTATTTGAACAACATTTTCAATTTTAGTATTTTTCTTTTGTTACTTATACTTTTGATGTTGTTTCAAAGAAATTACCACTAATACAAAGCCATGAAAATTTACTCCAGTGTTTTCTTCTGAAGGCTTTAGTTGTTTTAGGTCTTATAGTTAGGGTTAGTTCTCTTTTTAAATTAATGTTAATGCATGTAGCATGGTATGGGTCCAAATTCATTTTTTTTTTACATGTGGATACTTACTTCTTCTACCACCAAAAGGCTTTTCTTTTCCTGTTGAATTATCTTTGTATCCATATTGAACATAAATTTGCCATAAATGTGTGGGTTTATTTATGGAATTTCAATTGTATTTCACTGACCTCTGTCAGTGTTTATGTGAGTATCAGACTGTTACTGTAGTTTGTAGTAAGTTTTGAAATGTGGACATGAAAGTTACCCAAATTTATTCTTAGTTTTCAACATTGTGTTTTAACCTTTTTAAAATGTCTTTTGCACTTCTATATAAATTTAAGAATCAGTGTTTCAATTTCTGTAAAATAACAGTTAATATCTTGGTAGAGGTAGTTTTGAATCTGCACATAAAGTTGAGAAATGTAATTGTTTCAGCAATACTAAGTAATCTGACCCATGATGAGATCTTTAATTTTCCTCAGTGATGTCTTGTCATTTTTGGTGCATGCTTTTCTAATGGATAATCTTGTCAACTTGTTTAGAGTGAGAAATTCCTAGAAAATTAGTGTAGCACACTTAGGTGTGTGGCTGGGAGGATGTTTCCAGGGGCACTTAGCATGGGAGGCAACATCACCTTGTAAGTGGGTGGCACCGTATGATAGGCTGGAAGTCTGGCTTGAACAAAAGGGGAGAAGGAATCAGCTTGGCACCACAGTCTCCGTCTGTCTGTCTGTCTGTCTGTCTGTCTGTCTGTCTGTCTGTCTGATTGTCTTTCCATCTCTGTCTCTGCCTCTTGCCTTCCAGGTTGCCATAAGGAGAGCAATGTAGTTCTACCTCATGCTTCTATTATCATTGTTATGTCCAAGGTTCAGCAGCAATGGCACCAAATAACCACGAACTGACATCTGTGAAATTATGAGCCAAAACAACTTTACTCTTTTAAGTTAGTATTTGCAGGCATTTTGTTACAGAAACAGCAAGCTGACTGACAGAGTCTTATACTCTTTAAGCATTTTTAAAATATAATCATAAAGTTGATTTATCAGTTTCAGTTTCAAACCTTTCACTGCTAATATTAAAAGCATGAGTGGCTTTTTTATATTAATTTGCATCCTGAAGGCTTGGCAAATTTATTTACTAGTTTTAATAGTATTTGAAATGATTCATTAGGAATTTTTAAATACAAAATGTTGAAATTTGTGCATAAAGATAGATTCTCTTATACTTTTCCAATCTAGATGTTTCTGATTTCTTTTCCTTGCCTAATTTTCTTGGATTAAACTCTCAGATATTGAATAGAAGCTTCAAGAATGGATACTTTTGTGTTGATCCTGATTTTATATAGGAAGTGTTCATTCTTTTACTCATTAAGTATGATATTAGTTGTAAGTCCCAAAGCTGAGATGACTAGCTTCAATTCCTAGCTTGTTGATTATTTTTACTGTGAGAGAGTATTGGGTTCTCAACATTTTTCTGTAACTACTGCAATAACTAAATGGTTTTAATTTGTTATATTAATATAGTATTGAGGTTAAGTGCATTTACTGTAAATTAACATTGTTTTTCTAATAGAATCCTCTTTTGATTTTAATATGTACTCCCTTTTAAGTTGATTTGGTCTGCTACTATTTTGTTGAACATTTTTCTTATTATCTTCTTAAGAGATATAGGTCTGTCATTTTACCTTCTTTTGACATCTTTGCATTTAGAATTTCTTTGTGTATTCTGATCTTACTTAGTGAGTTGGGTTAAGATGTGTTCTTTGATCTTGTATTTTCTGGAAAAGTTTCTGAAGGATTGGTATTAATTTTTCTTTGAATTTTGGTAGATTTCAATTTACTAATAAGTTACTTGTTCAACTATTTTGTTTGTCATTGATGTATTAACTTTTCCTAAATCTTTTGAGTCAGTTTATGTGATTTATGTTTAAGAATTTACTTTATGTAAATTTTCTAATTTGTTAGAATCCAGCTGTTTGTAGTATTCCCTCATAAGTCTTTACTTATGCAAGTTTAGTAGTGGTATATCTTATTTTGAACTTTATTAATTTGATCTTCTTCGATTTTAAAAATGTATTTATTTGATACAAGGTCTCTCTATGCAGTTCAGACTCATAGTGATCCTTCTGTCTCAACCTCCAGCACTGAGATTATAGGTGTACACCACCATGCCCAGTTTGGGGGCTGGCACATTGTGCCTAGAGTTCTGGGGCCTGCATAGCATATCCGGAATCTAACTCAGGTTCTTGTGCTTGCCAGGCAATTACTTAGACCACTGAGCTATCTCCTTAGCCCTTCTTTGATTTTTTCTGAAGGTTTATATTATGACTGGCTCAGCCTACCATGGGGGTCATGCTGGCACAGCACGTGGTGTCAGGGATTGAACCACGGTCCATGTAGTTGCCTAAGCTTGCCTAAGCAGGCTCTTTAGACTGCCGAGCTATTTTACTGGTCCCTTCTTTGATTTTTTTTTGATCATTCATCACACAGCTTTGTCATTTTATTGATCTTAACATTTTATTTCAATGTAATACCAGCCAGTTTTGCATCTATTAGTGCATTTACATCAGCATCTATATTAGCCTCTATATAGATTTAAATTACCCCTGCCTGTCAAATTCTCTTTTGAAACAATCTTAATAGGTTTCCCTATAATTAATTAATCAGCTGAATTTATATTTTTATGAAGATACTTTTGAATTTTTGAAAAATTACACTTTAGCAAAAACTTTGAGAGTAATGAAGAATCTGAGAGTGGTAAGAATATGGACAGAAAGAACACACATTGCTTAAGGCCTTGCAAGTCATAGTACAGAGAGTGGTTTCACTCTGAATGAAAGGAAAGCTATTGCAATCACTGTGCACAAATGCTTTCCTTAGTGGGGACCTTAGTTACCTGTAATATGTCTTTGTGCTTCTTCACTGGGAGACTGGGAGAAGGAAATGATATTATGAAATAAAAAATTATATTGCTGTGGATAAAATTCAGTTGATTCAACTATAAACTCAGGTTTCAGGGACTAATGATTTTTAAATTATTTTCAAAACCTTAACTTTGGGGAAGGGGTGCTAATCTTTGTATTCTGAGAAAAATAGTTTTGTTTAAGAGATGCTAAGTACTAGACAGTCATTAGTTTCCAAAAAAGAAAATGGATTGGAGAAAGCTCAGGGTTCAAAAGGCAGGCTTGGCCTATTTCTTCCTAACTCCAGCACGACTAAGAATAGGTAGGCAGAGGCCAAAGGCACTGCATAGGCAATGTTGGGTCGTGGACATACAATGTGAGAAGCTGGGTTATTTAAAATAATGGTTGTAGAAGCCTTGAGCTTGAGCTTAAAGAGGAAAGCAAAGTTGCAAACATGAACATCCATAAACAGGTTGAGAACTTGAATGTATTGTGGTGCTTGGACTTCAGAGAGTCCACAAGCAAAAAGATGGATAAAACTCAGGGAAAAATACTCCTTTAGAAAGTTTGTCTTGGAGAAATGAGCAAGTATCTCCTAACCCTGCATCTCAGGGTGATGAAAGATGAGGAAATGAATTAGATCAACCCATCTATTACTTAATTCTCTACATGTCTTGTCTATTCTGCCAATCTTGATTTTGACCATGAACTTTATTCATGGAAATTAAAGTATCTACTCTATTTTTCAAAATCTTCCCCAGAAAACTTTTATAGTTGTATAGCTTACATCACTGCTGTTTTTGCTATCTCCTATTTTCTCTTGTCTTTTACTCAACAGTACTCAACCTTCATTCCCCAGAGTTCAGCTCAAGTCCTGAGAAGCAGTGTAAAGTCTGACACCCTATTGGGCAAGTTTAGTGTACTGAAACAGGTGATCCCTCAGAGAAGGAGAGTGCTATCAGGAAATGATCTGACCACACAGCCATGGTTGATTGATGTAATGGAATCTAAATTCCTCTGCCCTTGAGTCATCTAAAGGCTTTAGTTGATTAGCTATGACTCTAGTACAGGGAGTGGTGCAGTATGCTCTTCAAAGACTTTCAAGTACTAGCTCTTGAAGACCAATTTTCCTAGGGCTGAGGTTAAGGGTTAGGGCTGAGAGCCTTAAAAGGGTCTAGGGCTCAAGAGAGTAAACACTTTTCTTAAAAAAAAAAAAAAAAAAAAAAAAAAAAATAGAATCAATGGTGATTACTGATCTCTCCCAAGAGGTTTGATGATTGTTGGTGGTTTCTTGCTGCTGGTAAACTCTGTATGATTGCTTTGAGCCATTCCCAAAGGGCTCACTGGACTTGACCTGACCATTCACAGCTGCAGCTGTCAAATATAAGAACACTTTCAAAATGGCGCACCATCTTTTTCCCAGATGGACGCAAAGCTTGCGCTGCACTAATGAATGAGGAAACCTCCAGGCAATGTGTGCACAGGCTTCATGGAAAATATGCGACAGGCATTACATCACTTTGAGCCCCAGCTCTGCCTGTGATACTGACCAGCATTCAGAGAGTATGAACATGAGGTCCAGGGTCCCCCACAAACTCAAATACTGGTGTGATTGGCAGAAACTGTGTCACATTTCCTAAGATTCTTTGAAATCCTAAAATTCTGTGTCTAGAATAATAGGAATCATTGGATGTTCTTAAATGCTCACTTTTTCCTATTCCCTTTTTTATACTATATATTTTTTTCTATAGTGACTGATGAGAGAGCTTTATCTGACTAAGTTAGGGAGTTGTAGATAGAAGATTAAGAAAATGCTACCTTCAGAATAAGATTCCTGATGCATCCTATTGATTTTAAAATCAAGTAAGGTTGGAAAGATCCAGACCTCAGGTTTCTTATGTTCTAGGAATGTCACAGTGAGAGCATACACTAGAATGAAGTCTTCTACATTAAGAAAATATCATGTGGCTGGAGGAGAAGAAACAATAGAAATAGTGATGGTTTCCATCTTCAGAGTTGCGTGCACTGCACACTAAGCTAAAGGTTCTTGTCATCACAGGAGAAGAGGTAGGTAAGTTGAAGTACTGATGGAGAAGAAGGAATAGAGGAGAAAATTCAGGTGATGCATTAGCTTTGTAACTTTATGTAGGTTTCAGAACCTTTGGCTACTGCTGAAAGAGGTGAGCCTACACTTGAGCTACACCATCACCAGGTACTGAATGGAACGTTGAGCCCAAGGTTGAGCTCACTGAGTCATTGTCATATGTAAGGTTAAGGGGAATGGGTTGCCATGGCATGCACATGATTAAAAAGAAAATAACAATGATAAAAAGAAAAGAGAGAGGAAGAGCTCTATCAAAACAGAGAAATCTCTTTAAATATGTCAGCAGCTTAATCTGTGCTTCATCTTTAAAATAAACACTTTTATACCCCTTGGTATCTTTCTCACTAATTCTTAAATACCATTAATCACTCTTGGATGCAGCTGCAATCTTAAACTGGATTTGTTTGAAATATTCCTTTCCATACACACTGAACCCTATCTTACACTCCAACTTCTTAGAAACCTATACACTTCCCTGAAACTTTTGGCCATATTTCCACTAAAAATAGTCTCTCAGAAATTTTCAAATATTTGGCAGTGCTAGCAGAGAAGGAGTCTAGTGGTGGGCAAAGCTGGAGAGAAGTGACTCAACTTTCTCAGAACAGCTCAGAGGGAAAGAAAAAGAGAAGCTAGCATTTTGTCCTCCCCACCCATCTTTTTGATTCCTTTTCATTTCTTTGGGCCTTTTCCACTCATCTCCTTATTCATGAAGAGTAAGACAGGAAGACAGACAAACAAATGCTAAATTGACATTGTTGAAATATCCTAGTGTATCTGGTTCCTCAGGAATGTCTCTCAGGTGCTAACAGGCTACATAGGAATATCTGTCCCACTTATTTAGGCTTACAGCTCTGGGCCAAGAATTCTCTCAGTTTTCTACTTAAACTTTGGAGTTGACAATGAGCCTAGTAGGTTGAACTGGAGACAAGTGATAGAGACTAGAGACTGCAGGGCTGGTGATGGTCCTTTTAAGAATGTGAAATGTTATATCAGCTGCCTGGGCTGGGAGAGGTACAAATAATTCTTGTACAGAAGCTACTTCTGAAAAATTTCCAATCCACAGAGGGCCCAGCCGAGGAATTCCCAAGAGGGTGCAGTGATATAGAAGACCGAGGGGTGCTGCTGGATGTAACTTCTTCCTAAAGTACAGATGGATTGCAAGGTAGTAAGAAGGGCTTACCACAGAAAGAAGTTCTCTCAGGATGAATTCAATTGAGTGTCTTAATGAAAAATAAGACACAAAAATATCATTAAGGAGAAGATAATTAGAAGTCAGGCCTGGTCTTAAAGGATATATAAGAAATGACTCCAAACTGGAGAAGTAAAGAAGAGATTTGTAGGTGAGGGATGTGAATATTGTCACTCATAGATTTGTTCAAATCATGAGTAGGAATAGCTACTTGTTTCAAATTCTCAGCAAAGAGTAAGGGAGAGTAGATTGAGTTGGGATGGAGGACTAAGTTATGTTTCTACAGAACTTGATTCTAGAGGTTTCTAATCATGATAGTCCATGTGGAGACAAGGGATTTTATATATTTTGTGGGCCATCTTTAGAGGACCAAGTTTTCCCCACTGCCAGCTAGAAGCATCTAAATTGTAACTCAAGGGCTCTGCTTTCAAATAAATAATCCATTCTGTTCATGGGTCTAGCAGTTCCAAAGCAGTATCTGAGTCAATTCTCAAAGTTGTTCTGTGGCAGTAGTTGTAGTAAGGAAAGCCAAGTGTCCAAAGAAATATGAGTAACACAACAGATGACAAATAAAAGTATGTAATTCCAAAATATTAGGCAATGCAAATTAAAACAATGCTGAGATACCATCTTACACCAGAAAGAATGACTAGCACCAAGAAGTCAATCAGTAACAAGTTCTGGAGAGGCTGTGGCGAAAAGGAATCCTTTTCCACTGTTCCTGGAAGTGCAGGCTGATATAACCATTATGGAAATCAGTGTAGAGATTCCTCAAAACGATAAGATTGGAGGTCCTATGGCCAGCAATTTTCCTCCTAAGTACTATTCAAAAAGAACTGAAATCATCATAGCACAGTGATATATGTGCACCCATGTAGAAGTACAATTTGTCATAGCTACAGTTTGGAAACAACCCAAAGGCTCATCAACTGAGACATGAATAAAAAACGATATCGTATTATTATATAACAGAGTATTACCCAGCTATAAAAAGATAAATTCAAAACTTTTGTAGATAAATGGATGCAATTAGAGACTGTATTGGTAAGTGAAATAAATCAGATTCACATGTGCAAACATCGTATCCTGTTACTAGCGTGAGAACCTGACAGAGTAAGTAAAATCCTGAAAGGTACAATAGATGCTGTGAAAGGGAAAGAACTTATTCAATAGGAAGAGAAAACAGGGATGAAGAAAAGGACAAAAGAAAGAAGGGCAAAAGATATATGTATGTTCATATGCAGGATAATTTGGATAATTATACTGCCCATCTCTGCTGGTCTTTTGAAAGGAGCAGTTAATGCTCATTTTTTTCTTTTTATTCTTATTTTTTAATTTCTTGCTGTTTTTTTAAAACCAATTTTGCATGTTTATATCTGGTAACCTAAACAGTAAAATTGAAGTTGACATCATACAATGCAGCAATCAAATTGAAT
>PVKN010019082.1:0-16535 GCA_004027915.1 Capromys pilorides | reverse complement strand
AAAGCCTCCTCTCTGAATACGTGAGCCTCCTCAATCCATACCATACCAGAGCTGACCTCTCACCGGAAGGGTGAACATCAGTCTGAAACTGGCAGCCAGTGTGGTTTTCTAGACCCTCGGAGACATTCATTTTGCATGGTAGGGAACAAGCTTGGTGCCTCGGAAAGTCCTGAGAGACATTCTAGCTTCGGGGCTATGCTGGTTATGATGCTTTAAGTTCTAGAGACCCGGCTTGCTCACAAAGTAGATCAAATGAGAAGTAGTTCAGCGTGGGCTCAGGACATTGGGAGGAGTGAGGTGGACTGAGACCTGAGCTCCACCCGAAGCCCCCGGGCTGAGAGTGCTCATCCCTGACACCCACTGCCCCCTTTCTTCTTTCTGGGGGCACAGCCACTTGCATGTTGACTTTTGGGCTCCCAGCCAACCTTCCTCCCTGGGTAACGGTATAAGCAGACGAGATTTCTGTTTCAAGGCCTCTGTGGTGGCTGACACATTGTGTCAATTTGAGCTGTGGAAGCTCTGCTGGATCCAGAAGCTTGGCTGGATCTGCTGGATTCCACGCCCTGGGGCACCCGGCCCAACCCTAGGGTGGGAGGACCTGCCCCAGGGTGACTCCGCACAAGGAGGGTACATAAAGGGGCTGAGGAAGACACCCGCGCCCCTGCCTCCTTGGAGAAGTCCGTGATCGTCGCGCCACTTTGCAGCTGTGCCACTGCGGAGGAGGTTGATCTTCCCAGCCACGCCACTTCCGAGGAGCTCCAATCTTCGCAGTGCAGCGACGGCCTTCGCAGCGTGCCTGGAAGGAAGGGAGGCGTGATAGACGCCGCAACTGCTGCTCCTTCCTCTGCTCTCTGTTGTTCTCCCGCAAGAACTGCAGCCCTCTGCCTTGGAGCCAGCCACAGATGGACTGAAACCTCTGCTAACTGTGACTGAATACACCTTTCCTTCCTTCCTTTTGGGTTATAATGTGGAGGTGGCCCGTGGGGCGCCGGTGGCCACCTGGAGGAGGATAAAAGGAGCAGCCGGCTCTGGCCTGGAGAGGGAAGGCTCGGTCCTCTGAGGACTGCGGAGCTGTTGGTCCGCTTGAGCTCCCGGGTGGCTGTGTGGACTGTCTGATGGGCCTCCTCTGACTGTTGCCTGAGACGGGAATAAGCCATTTTGTTCACAGCACTGCTGTGGGACTCCTTTGCTACAGCAGCTTACCTGAAGTGTAGCACTACAATATTCTGCATAGTTGATTTCTCCCTGAGTTTTTACCGTATGCAGACAGCCTCCTCACAGCCAGGAAAATTCCTGGGGTCAGCCTGAGGCTCGCATCTTTATCACCCACCTACCCAGGTAGAACGAGCTTGTTGCTCCCAACAGTCCTTTCTCAAGGACAAATAGGGCCGACCGTATAGCTCAGTAGACTAAGCGCTTGCTTAGGTAAGCCCAGGGGCCAGAGTTCAATCCCTGGCACCACATGCCACGCTGGCCCTGCCCTTGGGCATGCTGAGCCAGCAATGGAGTCCAGGCATGGTGGTGCATGCCTGTAATCTCAGCACTAGGGAGGCAGAAACCAGGAGGATCACTACGAGTCTGAGCTGCTTAGTGAGGCCCTGCACAAAGAAGAAAAAAAGAAGCAGCACAATTGCCCCACCTGGTCCAATGGCATCACTGGGGAGGGGACCCAGGGATGAGGCTATGACTGGGTGGTGTGCTGGGGCACTTCCTGCCAATGGTGCCACTGGGTGCCACAGAATAGCGATGGCAGCTCTTGCAGAAAAGGTGTTTTTAGGAGAAGTGGGGAAAGGACATGCACGAAGTAAAATAGGTAGATTTTCATGACATTTATTTAGTATCTACATGACTTTTGGCTTATGCCAAAATATACTAAGCCTGTGTTCTTTAAAATGTGGTTACTGGGACGGTGAGATGGCTCAGTGGTCTAGAGTGCCTGCTTGGGCAGCCATAGGGACTGCGGTTTGATCCCCGGCACCACATGCTATACCAGCCCTACCCCCAAGGCAGGATGAGTGGGCCAGAACACAAACAAATAAATAAATGAGGTTTAAAAAATAAATAAATAAACTTAAAAAAATAAAATGTGGTTACCTATCTTAGAGGGCTGTAAAGATAACAATGAGGTATCCAAAAATGTCTATACAGTTGAGTTGTTTGCTGTACTGGGAAGTATCTGGAAGCTGATGGCCACCAGTTTGAGCACCTCTTATAATGACAGAGCCTGAAGGTAACATAGTAATCTCATAATATCTCAATAAATTTAGTATTAAAATACTTGTATAAGTTTTTCTTTTCCTGACATACATTTTTGGCTCTATCTATCTATCGTCTGTCTGTCTGCCTGCCTATCCATCCATCTATCCATCCATCTATCAATCCATCCATCCACCCATCTTCCCACCCACCTACCCATCCATCCATCCTCTATCATCTATCACCATCATCTATCTCTGTCTCACCACAAAGCCTAACCCAAAGTACTCAGTTAGAATATGATAGCCACCTCTTTACTTTCCGGTAATTAGCTATACTTAATGTTTTTGTTAGTTGGTAAGAAGAATTAAGATGATTTTGAGGTGATATTCTGCAGTTATAGAGATTGTACGCACCCTGGTCTCAGTTTGGGGCATTGACAAACTGACCCAGTGAAACCTAAAATTGTACTGAGAAACAGGCCCGGCCTCAGAAAAGCCAGAGAAGGCAGCGAGACCTTGTGTGGGGGAAGATGGAGGGGTCTTCTAGAGAAGGCCAGGCCCTGTGGATTTCTGCTTGCTCCTTATTTTGGAGGTCATGAGGGAAGGCAGTAGGCTCTCTTCTTGTCTGAAGACTAAACACATACTTTGTTCATGAACCAGCTCTGAGTGTGCAGAGCCTGTAACAATGGAGCATCTGCTCCTGAGCTCCTGAAGCAAGGTCCCTGGACCAGCAGCCTCCCCTGGGACCCTGGCAGCAGTGTACACGCTTGCACCCCTCGTGGACCTGCTGGTTCTGGTGCCTGCTCACTTTTGAGGGGGTTGAGTTTAGAGGAGTACTGTGCATGAGCACAGAAGACTGCACTTTGGGGGCTGGGGAGATAGCTTGGTGGCCTACGTGCCTGCCTGGCAAGCACACGGACCCAGGTTCTATCCCTGGTACTGCATGCTGTGGCAGCCTCAGAACCCGGGGTGCACTGGGCTGGCCACTGAAACCAGGTGTGGTGGTGTGCGTCTGTAATCCCAGCGCTGGAGAGGCTGAGACAGGAGGATCACTATAAGTTCAGACTTTGTAGTAAGACCCTGTACCAAATAAATACATAAAAGGTTAATTTTTTTAAAAAAAGAAGACTACACTTTTGAGAAATGGCAGTGCCCCAGCAGCCCAGGTGAGGGCTCGGGTCCACCTCACGTCACCTGGGAGTGATCGGGGTGCAGAGGCCTTCTGACTCCCAGTCCCATGCTTTCTGCAAAATTTTAAATAACACTTTGTGATGACCCTGCAGAAGGGAGCATCTAGAACACTCTTCTGCGCACCTGAGACTCAGTGTAGAGCCCTACGCAGACAGCCTATTTCTACTGCCCCTCATGGGATGCTAATCTCCCCCCAAGAGGGAAGTGGGAGCTGAGCTCAGGATGGATTTGCAGGGGAGGAAGCTGAGCCGGAATCCCACGTGGCGGCAATGAAGAACAGGGAACCGAGGAAAAGGTTATAAAAATGTTTAGTCTTTGTTTTATTGAGTTACAACAAATGAGCAACAAGTTAGAAAAAACAGTTTTTTTCAAACTCCCTAGCGTTTTATTTGTGCAGTGTACTCAAACGGGGGGGGGGGGGGTCAGGGGAGGGGAAAGGATTGCAAACGAATCATATTGCAACATTTACACCAGACGTGTCTCTTGGTTTTCCTTCTTTAAAAGTTAAGACTAACTAAAAAAAAGTGCACTCAGGAATCTAAAATTGGCCCAACACACGCACACACACAACACACGCACGCACAAGCACACGCACGCACACGCACAGTATCAATTCGTGGTGAGGATTCAAGTCAAAGCTTCTCAAATACCGCACCAAGAAAAGGCAGTGAAGAAGAAAAATGAAAACTCAAACCTATTTACCTTTGTACCACATAGAAAGGGAGATCTTTTGTTTGTTTAATTTCATAAGCGCAAAGATGGTGCCTACACGTGTGAAGCCCTTCCTGCAGGTATTTAAAAAGGTGCTCAGCAGTCCTTCGGTGCACACAGCCAGGGTCACCCCAGGGCTGAGAGAGAAGCGGCGGCAGCAGCTGCAGACTCACCTATTGGCTGCGTGGGAAGCCCGTGCGTGCCGGGGCAGGGATCCCCGAGGCATCCGGGGAGGATTCGCGGATGGATTTGGGGCGGAGGGTCGGTTACCTGCAAACCCGGTTTCCACCAGGAAACCTTCCAGATTCCATGCTACACTGAGAAATAAATTCTCCCTACCTAAAATCCAGTAGATATAATGGCACTAACACTAGCACACTGTCCCCCAAATTAATAAAAGGAAAATAAAAAAGGGAAGAGCAACGCGGTTAGCCCTCGCTCCTGGAAAAAACCTTGCAACGGTAGTGCTGGAAAAGGAAGTTGCCCTTGATTAAAAAGGTAACAAAATTCCCACAGAGTACAAATCAGTTCCAGTATAGCAAGAGGCGGGTCCGGGGCAGAGCAGCCAGCTATGTACAAGGAAGGACCCACTGGAAACACAGTAGTAGGACTTTGGCACTACGAACAATCCCCATCTGTCCTCTGGGCGTCCGCGGGAGCTCTCCAGGCACTGGCGCGCTGGGCAGTTCCACCGGGAGTATCTGGGGAGGGCGGCCCACGGCGAGCGGGGAAGCTCTTTTCTTCCCAAGACAGAGTGTCCCCTCTATAGCACGGTTTCGAAGGACTGACCTAGAAGGGGGACACAGAAAGAGAACGTCAAGGAGAGGACCTTTGGTGCCAGGGATGTGAGGCAGGCAGCGGGCTGGCTGCTGCCGACCTCCCTGGGCCTGGGGCTCAGCTCGGGGCTGGAGGAGGAACAGCGCCCTTCCAGTTTGCACAAGTTTCCTGAGCACAGTGGGCGTTGTGGGCCGTTCCAGAGTGCGGCCACTGAGGCGGGGTGGCTTTCTGGGAACGCGAAGGTGGTGAGCGTGCTGCCACGCCTGGAGCAGCCGGGCGGTGGCGTTCCTGGAGTCCCCGGAACCACTAACCTGGACGCGGGTCCTGACTTTCCCACGTGGACATCGGGTGGTATCGCGTAACTGCACCTCTCTAGGGCTTAGATTTTGTTTGCATGAAACGGGGATGGAAACAGCATCCACCTCGTTGAGCCGTGGAGTTGCAATATGGTGACCACACGGCAGCTCGTGGCATAGCCGGTGCTGGCGGGCTGAGCGCGCCGCGTCCCCCCGTCGGTTTTATTATGCTGTCTTTCCCAACATGGTAGGACACACCATGTACACTTACCGTGTATCTTTAATGTTCATGTCAACACTAGGAAGTATAGATATTATTTGTATCCCCATTTTACAGAGACGAAGAGTAACTTCATCAAGATCCCTGCCGCCAAGAGGCAGAGCCAGGCCACTCGGGTGTCTCTAGGCCTGGGCCCGTCACACGCAGTACCCGTTACTGCAGCATAAAGCGATATTTCATTCTCGTACTCGGAAGTCACGACAACAGTCTCAATACCTGACATGGGCTCAATGGCGTCCTCTGGGATACACAAGCTGACGTCCCCATCCTCCACAAGTACTCAGAGTTCGGATGTTACACGTACTCACCTTCTTGCGGCACCCCCTGGAGTAAGACTGAGGCACTGCAGCTAAGAAACCACTTTGTAAGAGCCTTGTGCATGCACCCAACTCCAGGGGTGTCTTTGGGGTCTTTCCCCACCTGCACGTGACCCGGTGACAGTCACTCACGGGGAGTCACCAGGGTCCCTACTGGCAAGGCTGCCAGCATCACTTGTTGAACGAATGAGGTAGAGGTTTTCCTGGGCCACGTGACTGCTCAGGAGCACAGGCAGAGACAGAAGCCATCATGATTATGACAGCAGGTAATATCTCTGATGTGCTTAACACAAGCCAGATGCCGCGCCAAGTGATTATTGGCCTCGCCTCATTCACGCTCTACAGTGGCCTGGCAGGCCCACTAAAGGCAAAGAAACTGCCGCCTGGAGAGATTACACATTGTGCTTAACATCAGGCAACTGGTAAGTGGTGGGTGAATGCCACCCTGGCCAGGTCAGCCACAGAGCTGACCTCTGCACATGGGGTGTACAGGGACAGAGCACCCTGCCTCAGGAACAGGGACTGGGGTGCCCGGGGAGGACTCCCTTATTGAGGATCCAGGCAGAGCCAAAGGTACCCCCTGGGTGGGTGGAGTAAACCACAGGCAGCCTCTTCCTCTGTGCTGAGGAGACTTGCCCTGGCAAACAGGGTCCCCTGCTGCACTGGGAAGGGCACTGCCTGTGGCTGCATAGCGCTGATCCTCAGACCTGGGGAGCAAGGCCTCAGGGGGGTCAACAGATGGCTCCTGTTCTTCCTTCTCCCAGCCCAGCTGAAGGACGCCTGGTCAGCCCAGGATGGCAATGCAGAGCAAAGAGCTGTGGAGTGGAGGAAGCAGGGATCCAGCACCTGCCTCTACCCTTCTGGGCCTCCCGGAACCTCACTGCCATTAAACAGAGCTGGCGGGGCCACAGGGAATTACACGCAAAGCAGGCAGAACAGAGATCCCGGCATGTGACAAGAGTTTAGGAATCGTTGCTTTATTTTTCCTGAGGAAGGCTTGGTGTCAGCTTCCCCAGCGCCTGTGTTGTGTGTGCACGTGCGCACACGTCTTTGTGCATTTCTGTCTCTCATAAATTATACCAGACCCCATTCTTCAGGTGAACAAGAAACTAGTTTTTTCAGCTCAGCTTCAATAGGGAGGTGGCTCTACATCTGGCAAAGTCCTTTTGTAATTCTCTGTGTCATCTCTCATGGACAAACATGCATAATCCTCCAACCGAAAGTACTAGCTTAGAAAAATGCTGAACTGATTGCAAGACCAGAAGGGTGACCGAGAAGGGAGGCAAGACCAGCTTTCTTTTGCTCATTTTTGCAGAGATTACAGGTGTGCATAGGTGGCCCCAGGCCTAGGAAGTGCCCTCGGAACCACTGAACTGCAGTTGTCACTGCTGACTTGTCCCAGGGTGTGTGTGGTGGGTGGGACCCAGGCTGAGGGAGCTGGCGGTGCTCTCAGGATGAGGCTGGCACGATGCATGAGGCCCACGGGGGAATCTGACTCCACGACATGGTGTTCTCACCGTTCCTGCCCTAGGAAAGGGTCCCGCAGGGCACTTGGGCAGTGCCTGGCGTGCCGACGTGGGCAGGCGTCTCTCAGGGCCTCCTCACTGTGTGCACTTGGAAGCAGTGGCACAGACCAACCTGCTCCGGCCTCGAACTCTTCCTTCCCCAGCCACCACGGGCTCTCCCTCCGAGGGGTTTCTATCTCAGGCTCCAGGCTGGGCTCCAGCGCGTCCGGCCGGCCAACACCGTCCCTTCCCACTGGAGAGTAGCGTGGTTTTGTGTCCCTTCGATTGCCCCCTTTACCAGCCTCACCAGGTGCCTAGGCACAAGGCCCGCTCCTGCCCAAGTCCCCAGGAGACAGCGTGGGCCCTGCCAGGGGACACTCTCCCCTGGGTCTACCTCGCACCATGGATTCACCTGCTCACACATTAGGCACCATGCAGTCCCCGTGCATCGTGTCACATGGGCAGCTGCCCCTCAGATCTTACAAGCGCCTGCATGTCACTCCATCTGGAAGGCCTTCTTTCCAGGTGCCATCAGATCTGATAGAACATTCCTGTGCTAAGGCTTCTCAGGCACGACTGTCACAGGCTGACTTCAGGTGGCCTGGTTAGTTGCATGTGGATGTGAGGCCGGGAGGCCAGGGACCGTGCCCGTCCCTGCAAGCCCTGTGTCGCCTCCCTGCAGTGTTCGGTCCACCCAGGTTCAACACAGGCTTGTTAATGAGTGAAAGTAGGAAGCAACAGGGCATTCTCACAGTGGGGATTGTTATTTATTTTTGTCCAGTGTGCCGCTGCGCTTCAGCTGTGGGCTTCTTTCCCTTGGGCTTCTCGACAAGCCCTCTCTCTTGATCAGATGTTCAACCAGCGGAACACCTGTGCCCCACTGGGTCGCTTCATCCAGAGCACCAGGTCCCAGCCTTGAGGGAAACTGCAAGGCCATCAGCTCCTCCCAGGACAGCTCTCCATGGGTGTCAGTCCCTCCACGAACACTTCCCACACAGGGGAGCTCCTTCCCCCACTTGCCATGGAACAATTTGCTGTGTTCAAAGAATATTGCTGAATTCTTTAGCAAGATCTGCTTTCTTAGTATATGTGTTGGGGAGATGCAAAAAATAAGAAATTCTTTTTACATCTGATAGTTTTCCACTTCCGTTTCTCATTTCCCTGTAGGGCTTTCCTTAAGAAACTGGGGACATGGGAGAGAATGACACCGCACTCCACCAGAGAGATGGTGATTTTATTTCTATAACATTTCCCTTCTATTGTTAATACTACCCTGCTCTATTGCAGTAATATTCAACTGCTGGTCATACAGGGAAGTAGAATCTGAAGGCTGTGGCTCGCTGTCCTTGCTGCCATGTGATTTTCTCATTTACTGTTGTCTTCCTCCTGTCATATTCCAAGGAGGGACTTGGTGGTTGTTTGAGAAGGGCTGATGGACGGCTAAGACCGTCTGCCTGCATCTCACTGTGCTGTCTGCTTCCCTCTTAGCTCCCTCCTAGGGGAGATCTGCTCCCCAGTAGCACCCCCTTGAGGCCCACACTCTAGTGCTCAGTATGAGGGGGCTATAGCCCACCCTGGGTAGCCCTTGACAACATGCAGGGTGAAATGCAGGGTCTTTCATGGGAGGGTGGGGAGGGACAACACACACTGGGCCTCTGTGTGAGGGCTGTGTTCTAAGGACTCCAAAATGACAGGCATCACGAGCCCCGTGGCTATGCAGGGCTGGTCTCGTCCTGCCCTGAGGGGGCAGAGGAAGGGAATGCTGGGCCCCCACACCCAGCTTCTTAAACTGACAGGCTGGGGCCTCAGAGCAGGCCGTGCTGGAGGCCCTGGCTCGGGGTGTGCAGTACTGCTGGGCGGGGGGTGGATTGTCATCCCTCACCTGGAGATGCACATGCAGATGCTAAGCGAGACATGACCTCGAATTAACCCATTGCCATGGCTTCTGTGTCTGTCGGGAAGAACCTAGTAGCTCCTTGTGCTAAGAATGTCTTTTGTCCTGGCTGCTTTATTTATTCTCTTGTTTATTTTTTGTATTAGGAATTCAACTCAGGTCCTCACATGGCCAGGCTGGTGCTGTGCCACTAAACTATACTCCCCCCCCCCAGTCCTATTTATTTATTCCTTTGTCTTCACTTATCAAGGCATAACTATATGTAAAAAGCTGCACATAATTAATGCACACAGTTTGGTGAACCTGGACATAGTGCATATTCTCCTGTTGTTGTCACCCTAATCCAAGAAGGAAGCTATCTGCACCCTACAAAGATGCCCTGGGAACCTTCCTTTCCTTGTACTCCCTTAAGCCAGTTCTAAGTACTTAACACTTTATGGTTAGCTGTAGACCTTAGACGCTATGCTGTACGGCAGACCTTGAGAACTCACTCACACAACTGCGGCTTTCTGGCCGCAGGACAGCTCTCCACTCCACCTGTACCCTTGGCAAACACCCTTCTATCATCCACGTCTGTGCTTAATTATTTCTTTGAGACAGAGTCTCACTTTGTAGTTCAGGTTGCCCCTGAACTCTGTGTAGTCTAGGCTGGCCTTGAACACACAATGATCTTCCTGTCTCCTCAGCCTCCCGAGTGCTAGGATTATGTGTGAGCCATCACACCTGGCCTCCATAATATCTCTGAGTCAAACTTTTACTTCTTTTATTGCAGGTAGAGAGCATGGTTTGGTTTTCATTAGAACTGAGAAAAGGAGACTCTGTTGGCGTGCAAGGGTTAATCAACTTCCAGGTGATAGGGAGAACCCCTTACTCTCCCAAGTCACCCCTCCCCAGGCCTGGGTCTTCACCCATACAGATGGCCAAATCTTTTTTCCTGGCTGTGGCTTGGAGAGCGCCTAGGTGTGGAGCTTGCTGAGCCTCAACGGGTGGCCACCAGGTGGTTTAGGGGCTCAAAGGCAGTGGGCATCCAAGGGGCCAGCAGCTGCTCCTGCCCACTCACCATTGGGAGAGGCCCAGGAGAGCGTGGCAGAGTTGGAGCCCACGGAGTTATATCTTCATCACTACCAGATTCCAGGTGATGGGGAAAACCCTGCATTCGCTCAAGTCGAGGTGGGGCGTAGCTTTGTTGCTCACAGCGCACTTACATAGCACAGGTAGAATGAGTTTAGTAGAACTCTCTGCAACAGCAGATGAGCACTGGCTTCCATGTAAAGTCACCAGCCCTATTAACTCCTAAGAAGAGGGTCAGCCTGGCCACCTCCTCTTTCCCTGTGACAGTTCTAGACAGCCTCTGCTTCTAATAGAATGCTGTTTCTTCTCACGGAAGTCTGTGGGCTAGTGCAGCCTCCTTAGCTCCGCTAGGTCTCCTGGGTAACTTCCTGCAGCCTCTCCATGAATGCCTGAGGCTGCGTCTTACCCTTTAATGTTATGGGAACAACTTCTTTCCTTCTACCCAGAGAACTAAGCCCTTCCAGGGCCCAGCTTTTCTTCTGCAGTTTCCTTCCTCCTCAGCCTTCACAGAATTGATGAGAGTTAGGCCTTGCTATGGACTAGGCTTTGGACTCAGGGAATTTTGTGGTTGGCCTGGTCTTCTGTCCATCCCATGGGTCTATTCTATATAACAGCAACAAGACTGCTTCGCTTCCCTACGTTCCTGTGTTGGCTGGAGCTGTACCTTCAGTTTTGTTTAAAAACTTTCCATTTGCGCTGACAGCTTGGCTATGTCTGGCACAAAAGGCCCAACCTGTGGCGTGTCTTGGCTTTCCATCTGCCTTCTGGACTCGGCTGTGTCACTGTTAGCTTTGGGTTTAAAGTGAAAGATGTGACTCTTCTTTTCAGTGGAGGCCACAACAGGTCATTAGTCACCTAACTTCAAGAGTTTGCATCTTAGAGCATGCAGAGGCCTGAGGAAAGGCGCAGGAGGGGACTGACTGGTGGGTGAGGCAGTCAGAACGCACACAGGATTTGTCAGCTACATTTGCTACCTCAGATGGGTGTGGCTCACAGCACCCCAAAGTGAGACAGCAGTGATATAAAAGGTGGCAAATTACAGGTGACCCTAACAGATACAGTAATAATGACAAAGCTTGGAAGTTTGAGCCAACTGCCAAAATGTGCCCCCTCTGTGATGGAAATGACCATGAGCTATTGGGACATGGTGTCTACAGACGTGCCAACATCTTCAACTTGTAAAAAAAAAAAGTGGTATTCGCAGAACATAGTAACGTGGCATACAATAAAATAGGTGAGTCTGCACAGTGTGTGAATCCATGTAACACTCTGGCTCTTGGCCGCCACCTCTCTGAAGTGTGGACCTGGGCAGCGGTGGTGCCACGTGGCACACTGCTTCTCTGTCCTGGAGTGCACTTGCCGTTCCTCCCACCAAGCCAACTCCTATGTGTTGGCTCAATGCCCTGAAGTGGAAATTGGGTTTAAGTCCATTCACGACCTCTTAAACCTTCCCCAACTCCTAACTCAGGTCCCCTGTTCTATACTCTTGGCAGCACCACCTGCCTGTCTTTCAGAAAGTGTGCAGCATGGTAGCCCTTCCTGTTTAAGATTGTCTGATTAAAGTCTCCTTTCCCACATGACTGTGGGCCCCATGAAGGCAGAGAGTCCCTGGGCACCACTGCCTTGCACAGCCCCGCTCGCTGCGGATTCCACTGATACCCGATGGGTGACTGGACCAAGGCGCTTCCTAGGGTTGTGTCCGGCTGCTCCCTTCGCCTCCTTGAGGCCTTCAGTTTTCCCTGGAAAGTGAGGGGGCTCCGTCTCCTGGTTGCTAGGCTATTACAAGCTGCCTGCGCACAGTGCGGATTGCCAGGCTCAGAAGCTACAGAATTAAATAACTGGAGGTGGTAATAGTTAAACACCCCATCAGGGACCAGCAGACGAGGCGCAGGAGCGAGCTCAGGGAAGCTGGGATGGAGCTTCCGGGAGGCCCTTCCCTTGAGCTGCTCACTAGCATGCGACCTCACCATGCCCAGCTCTGCTCCTCGCACTGCTGCCTTCCAAGGGGAGGAGCAAAAGGACCTCGGTCTAGATTGCAGATAAATGAAAAACAACGAGTGTGTCGATTCTTGGGTTGTTGTGATAAACTTCTGCTCTGTTTTGAAGGCGAAATTTGATGCTCTTTGTCAGGTACATGGCGGTAGAAACTTCATGGGTCCTGGGAAGCCACAAGGGTTAGTACTGCTGGCTTTGTACGAGGAGTGAGAGAGATCAGGCTGGCTCCTGTTTGCTTCTGCCACGTGATTCCTGCATTGCCTTGGGTCTCTGCCAGCCAGAAGCTGCCCCCAACCGCAGCCCCCTGGAATTGTGAGCCCAAATAACCTTCCTTTTGTTGTATCCTTACTAACAGAAACTGGATGAAGAGAGCCGGCATAGGGGACCTCACCGCATCAAGGATTCAGGCAACGGAGGCCCAGTGCCTGCCTTCCAGGTCTGCGGGCGGAGAGAGGCAGGGAGCGCGAATCGGAACGTGGCACGGGGCTCACGCGTCCTGGACCTCAGCCTGTACCAGGACGCTGCACTTCGCAGCCTTGAACATCTTCAGATAGATGGGCCACAGAGAAGGCTTTTATTTTACATTTCATGAATTTTGTACCTTCCTGAAGCCATTCTTAGTCATCAAGAGTTGGAAGTTGTTGCCATGAAGACAGTGGCTGGAGTTCTGGAGTTGCATGTAGGTACTGACTGAGGAATTCTGGTGAGTTCTGAGACTTCCCTTATTTAAGACAAGTAAGGAGAGCCAGGTGTGGTGGCGCACACCTGCGATCCCAGCACTTGGGACCCGGCTGAGGCAGGAGGATTGGTGCAATTTTGAGACCAGCCTGGGCTACAAAGGTGAGCTCAAGGCCAGCCTGAACTGCATAGTGAGACCCTGTCTCAAATACAAAATAAAATAAAACAAAACAAAACAAGTCAATAAAAACAAACAAACACAAAACAAACAAGGAGAAAGTGCACATATGGGTTGGTGAAAAAGCTGCTTCTTGGCCTCTGAACGCCTCCAGTGTCTACGTGTACAGCTCCTGTTGTTGACCCATCCAGATGGGCTTCAGCGCCTCGCGGAGCTGTGCTGAGGGCCTTCTACGCAGATTAGCACAGTGCCTGACACAAAGCGCGCACTCTAGGTACAGCCGAATGAGGAAGTTACATTAATTGTTCCTCTTACACTCTGAAAGAAGTGGCTGGGTCTCTTGGTGGGGCCTAGGCCATGGCAGTGGTGCCACCGCTTGACACGACAGGTGGGCTCCAGGCTGGGCTGCTGCTGGCGGGGGAGCCGGGGCGGGTATACGCTTTCTGATTTTGGAGAGGCTGGGGCTGCCAGCAGTGCTGGTAGCAGGATGTAGACGCTCTCCTAAATTCTAACTGGAGTACTTGCGAAGCCTTTCCCTCAAGGGGGGAAAGCCCCCCTACATTTTTTGCAGCTTTTATGAACCAAGTTTATGGGTCTCTTGAAATTCATAGAGGGCCAGGGATATGGCTTCTTAGTGCAACGCCTGCTGGGCAAGTACAAGATCCTTAAGTTTGATTTCTGGTATCTTCCTGCCCCAAAAAGAAATCCATAAACATTCAGAGACACCCCCACTCAAACACTTAAGTTTAGCCGTCTGCAGCACTGCCACGCACATCGTCACCCTGAAAACAATCCCTCGTTTTAACTTTACAAAAGGTAAACTTTATGATGCGAGGGGCAAGGGGATGTGGCCGAGCAGCAGAGCGGTCCCTAGGACTGGATTTCCTCTACAGCAGCAAGCGTCGCCCCTCGCCAATGCTCCTCTTTGAAGATTTTCCAGGCCCCTTTGGGGTGTGACTCAGTCTAGCCTCAGCTCAGCCTTGAGGTTAGTCAAAAACGGAAGCACTCCTCCTCAGCACTAGGGTGCTGTTGCGGCTCAGTCACGGAGCCTGAGGAATGGTGGAGCCATCGCTGAGAGAGCTGCCCTTGTCACAGGCTGAAAACTGAAACCTTCTCCTCCAAAGAGTGCTTCCACCTGCTCACGCACGCCACTGTCACGACATGCCTCGTTTTCGAGCACATGCAACATCCCATTGCTACCGTTTCCACTTATAGGCTGTGTGCAGGGGGCCCTGGTGGTTCTTAGGTCCCGTGTGGTGGCCTAGAACATAAACATAAAGGGGGTTCCCGGATTTTCTTAAGTGTGGGAGCACACAGCTCGTTCTTACATCTCTGAATTGTCTGATGGCTCAAAAGCCATCCTCAAGAACCCTGGAGCAGGGGGTGCCCAGAGGCCGTGGGGAGTTTCTGCCAGTGAGAACGGCAGGTGGGGACGGCAGCGAGAGGCCAGGGCCCTGGAGCCAGCTGGGGCTCTCTGGTCGGTTCTGACTGGCAGCTCATCCACCTGGCACAAAGGCCAGGATGTGAAAGGTACAAGAGACTTTGGACCTGGCTGAAACTAAGCTGCTAGGGTAGTTTGTGTGTTTGCCAGGTGCCTCATTGTACTACCAGATAAATGAATTAGTGAGTCACATGGCCAGCTGAAGTTGTTTTGTGGAGCTCCCTTTTGGACCTTGTAACTCATCCTGGTGGTTCTTAGCTTTATATCACTGTCTTAAAAGACAACTTGAGAGGCCCCTTCCCTGCTTTCAAAATGATCTCTAGAGGGGCCCACCTGGACTGAGAGGCCCTGCCCAGACTCCAGACTGCGCCTTGCCCACTGGCTAAGCTGCCCCCATGGTCCTTTCTCTACTCTTCCCTAGGCTGGAAAGGCCTGTCCTGTTACGTAACCATGGCAACTTCCCTTCCTTGGCTGTGGCATTTCACAGGTCTACATGTACAGAGGACTCTTCCAGATTTGGGGACCCAAGCAGAGTGGAATCTGGCTTGAGCCACAAAACATTAAAAAAGGAAGCACTTTCAGGTGAAAGGAAACAACCTCACATTTCCGGTTCAGTAAACCTGCATCCTTGCGCTTAGTGTAATGCAGAAAGTAAAGGACAGGGCAAACCCGTTTGCTGACTGCCTCTCAGCCTTGGGTACAAAGCACACAGAGGATGTGCTGTGGTGCCTTCACTTTTTTTGTACTGGAAACTGAACTTATGACCTTGCGCTTGCCAGGCAGGAGCTATCTCCCTGGCCCTTGTGCTGTTGTTCTAAAAGTTGTGATGGATACATCCATTTATACATGAAGGCTTTGAGTTTATCATCCTTTATAGCTGAGTAATATTCCATTGTATAAGAACACCACATCTTTTTCAACCATTCTTTAATTTTGCTTGTTTCCAAGATTTGGCTATCACAGAGTGTGTTGCTATAAACATAGGTGCACAAACATCACTATGATATGATGTTTTCAGTTCTTTTGGGAGAATTCCCAGTAGAGGGATAGCTGGATTGAATGGGATTCCCAGTCCTTGTTTTTTAAGGAGTCTCTACACTGATTTCCATAATGGTTGCACCAGTCTGCATTCCCACCATCAGTGGAGAAGGGTTCCTTTCTCCCCCACAGTCTCTCCAACATTTGTTGTTGGTTGATTTCTTTATGGTAGCCATTCTTTCTGGGGTGAGATGGTATCTAAGTGTTGTTTTAATTTGCATTTCATGGATGGCTAGCAATGCGGAGCATTTTTTCATGTATTTATTAGTTTCTAGTATTTCTTCCTCTGAGAAGTGTGTGTTCATCTCGGATGCCCATTTCTGGATTGGGTCTATGAATTTTGGGACCTTGATGTTTTTTTAATTCTTTATAAATTCTAGATAGAAGACCTTTGTCTGAATACTTATTAGTTAAAATTTTTCCAAAATTTGTGCGTTGTCTTTTCACTCTGTTGGTTATTTCTTTTGACATGCAAAAACTTCTCAACAAGTGGAGGCCCCAGTTGTTAATTCATCTTGAACATATAAACCAGACCTACATGTGTAAATATCGTATAGTCTCTCTCGTGTAAAAACTCAAAAGGAGAAGTAAAAATGGAAAGGCATGACACAGCTAAATAGAAATCAAGAACCTAAAGATTAAACAATGAAAAGACAACAAGCAGAAAATTTAGGAAACATGGCAGGGGCAAAACCATGCACTTATATACATAGGATGATTTAAACAATGGTCCTAAGAATCTCCAACAGGTTTTTGAAACTAGCAGTTAATTGGTAGAATTCTCACCCTGACTAACTATATATGCTAATATCTGTGAAGTAAGCAACTACACTGAGGATAGCAATGTGTAAGACTAAAACCATGCTTGGAATGCTTGTCATTCTGGTCTGTTAGATGCTGCTGCTTCTAATGTCACATCAATTATTGTTATACTCTCAAGTAAATGTTTTTTTTTTTTTTTTTTA
>PVKN010019081.1:0-16527 GCA_004027915.1 Capromys pilorides | reverse complement strand
ATGGTTCAGTGGTCTAAAGCGCCTGCTTAGGAAAGCTCAGGCAACTGCAGGGACTGCGGTTCGATCTCCGGCACCACATGCTGCGCCAGCCCCACCACCAGGGCAGGCTGAGCCAGCCACAAAATAAATAAATAAAGAAACAAACAAACACAACAAGCAAACAAAGAAATAAAATAAAATTTAAAAAAAAAAAAAAAAAGTAAAAAACAAGAAAGAGGGCTAGGGATGTAGCCCAGTACAAAAGCCTGCAACAAACAAACAAACAAACAAACAAAAAAGTCACCCACAAATAAATGATTACTGTTGTGAAGAGAGCTCACAAATAGTGCAAATCTGTGAGGCCAGCCTAGTCCTCCCTCCTACCATGACTTTGTTCCCCAGAACTCCCTCTCTAAACTTCCCCCATCCCTCCCTCCCTCTGGCCTGGCAGCTTAAGCTGCTCACCTTCTCTCCTCCCCCAAGTCTTCCCTCTTCCCTGACCAACTCCCCTAACACTGGCTATCTTGGTGTCTGAGGGCTGGACCAAGAAAGGTTGGTGTTATGGTTTGTATCTAGTTGTCCCCCCAAAGCCTCTTGTAGGTCATGGGGAAGACGCTGCTGGAGGAGCAGCGAGTGGCTTGAGGGGTGTGGCCAGAGAGACAAGAAAGGTTAAACCGACAGCACCATAGTATGAGCTGTCAGACATTCCCCCCACCCCAGGGGTGGGTCTCTTGGAGGTATGGAGCAAATCATCCTGGACACTGTGGCGTAGTCTCGAGGACTTGCTATGTAATTCAGGCTGCTTTAAATTATGAAACCTCCAGTAACTGTGAACTAAATAAACCTTTCCTTCCATAAGCTTGCATGTCGGGCATTTGCCCCAGCAATGAGAGAAGAGTAACTAACACAGGTGGCTAGATCCACCCTATGCCTGGCAGTCTTACTCCAACAGGGAGTCTAGATGAGCTCCTTGAGGGGCCGTGTGTCTTGAAAGGTGTTTAAGGGATACTGTTGGGTAGAAGAAACTTGATGATTTCCATTTTGGGGCAGCAGAGGTACAACCAGAGAGCAGAGGCAAGTGACCCTCCTGTGTGTCTTAGAGAGGGGTGTGCACTGACCCTAGGTCATAAAGGAAGGACCCACCAGTGTGTGAGGGCTGGCTATGACAGCAAGGCAGGGCAAGAGCAGAGTGGGGGAGCTGCTCAGATGTCCTGGGGTGGAGGGAGGAAAGTAACTGTGTATGTAAGGAACATGGAATAAATGGAAGGTTTTGAAATTACCAAATTTCACCTTCAAAGAGACTCTTTAGATTAAACACAGTGTTCATAAGATCTTGGAATTCTACTCTGAAGCATATACCCAAGAAGAATGGAACAAATCCACACAAAATGTTACACGTGGCTGGGCATGGTGGCACACACCAATAATCCTAAAACTTGGAGGCTGAGGCTAGAAGATTCCAAATTTGTGTCTACCAGGTCAACTTAGGAAGTTGAATGCTGGCCAGAACTAGTGGTACATGCCTGTAATCTCAGCAATGGGGAGGCTTAAAACAGGAGGATCAGGCCAGCCTGGTAGCTCAGCAGACTAAAGTGTCTGCTTAGGCAGAGCACAGGGGCCAGGGTACCATCCCCAGGTACCGGCTCCACCGGTACCTGTGCTGGCTCCACCCCCAGGGTGTGCTGAGATGGCCATTGAGACTGGGCATGGTAGTGTGTACCTCTAATCCTAGCACTTGGGAGGCTGAAAACAGGAGAATGACTATGAGTCTGATCTATTTAGTGAGACCCTATAGAGCCTGTCCTAAATACAGAAAATAAAAACAAAAACTAGAGGATCACTATGAGTCCGAACTATGTAGTAAGACCCTATAATAAGCAATTTTTTAATACATTAAAAAATCACAAAAAATAAACCTCTTCCAACCAAAAACACAACATTGTGTATGAACATCCACAGTGGTATTATTCATTATAACTGAAAAGTGGGACTCACCCAAATAGTCTTCGATGGAGAAATGGATAAACGAAGTGTGGTCCATTACACCAAAGAACAGCATTGAGCTACAACAAGAAACAAAGTCCTGACATCTGCTGCAACACAGATGAACCTGGAAAATTCTATGCTCAGTGACGAAAGCCAGTCACAAAAGGAAAGCTACTGTATGACTCCATTTCTGTGAAATGCTCAGACCAGGCAAGTTCGTAGGGCAGAAGGCATTTGATAATTGTAAGGCCTTTGCAGGAAGGGAGACTAGGGGTGACTGTTGATGGGTATCTGGTTTATTTCTGAGGTGATGAACATATCCTAAAGGTGGCTGTGGCCATTACTGTGCCACATTGTGTATATGCCAGGAACTGGCATTCTAAATTATATGGCATGTGGATCGCACTTCAGTAAAGCTGTTATCAAAAAGGTTCTTCAGTCAGGATCCTCTACAAATCAAAAACTGGGCTTAGAGTTGGCCAGAGATTGAAGCCACATGGCTAGAGGAAGATGGGTTTGGGCCAGCCTCAGGCTGGACTCTACTATGAATGAGCTTGAAGTGAACCCTCCTTGCAGCAAAGATTTTACCCTGACATTTCCTCTGCCTGGAATGGTCTCCTTTTCCCCAGCTGGCTAGCACCTCTAGAAAATCTCCACTGACCTCTCTTTCTCGAGTATGCTTCCTCTGACCTGCATTTATTGAATACCTACTGGGTTCCAGTCTCTGCGTTAGGTGCTGGGGATATCTTGGTGAAACAGACCCATATTGTCAACCTGGGCATTCCCAGTCTTGCACCTTTCCTGACCAGAGAGCCAGACAGAGGGGGGAGGGAGATCAACTTCCTAACTTTCCAGGCTGACTTCCATCATCCCCTTATCTTCTGGTCAGTGCCTCCTGGACAATGCCTCTCAGCAGCTGAGGGACTGAGGCAAAGGCACACAGCAGCATGAAGGGCAGAACCAAGGCCAGGTGGTGGAAAGACTAGTCAGCTCTGGGGCAAAGGTGGAGGGTCACTAGAGAATGAGTGCAGGAATTTGGAGTTCTGAGCCATGCCTCTCAGGCTACAGGATGAGATAGGCCTTCCCTAGCAGGCCTTTGAGGAGAACCAGCCCATCTGGAACAAATCCTATGTTAAGCTAGACCCAAAGAAGAACTTTCCGGGACCTTGCATGTGCTAGCATGCTCACCAGACAGGGCTGTGCCAACAACCCACCCACATGGATGCTGGCTGAGGCTCGCCCTGGCAAGCAGGTACAGCTGTGATATCTGGGATCTGGGGGCCTATTTAGTGGTCTTTATTGGTCCTGTGTGGTGCCCTCTGGCCAGAGATGCCTATAGTGGGAGCTCTGGAAATATCTGGGCCATGAAAGCCCTCTGTTTCTCAGTGATCACCAGGGCTGCTGGGATTTGTCCAGAGGCCATTAGTCCCAAGAATGACTCAATAACAAGCAGAACCCTGAACAGAAAGAGGCTGAGAGTCTGTGGAGAGTTACTACTAAGCTTGCTGCCAGGAATGTTGAGGCAGAGGCAGAGAAAGGTCCCAAGCACAAACCCATCTCTCCCTGAGGATGGACAAGCAACTCTCCTCTGAACCTCACTCCTTGCCACTTTTTTAGCTGGCTGTGCAGCATGGTGTAGGGTGTTAAATCCGGAGGTGGGAAGCCCCTGAGGTGTCCGGTGCCCAGTGGGTGCCATAGCTGTGAGAGACACCTCAGTCTGTCCTGATAGGACCTGGGCGTACCTTTCTGAATCCTTCACAACTCCAGGGGGAGCCTCTTTGCCATCTTCCTACAGAGCCTACTGTATCTGAAGGGAGCACAGGTAACCAGGCCTGGGTGTGCGTAGTGTGGAGCAGGTCAGGAGATGAATCTAACTTTGCATTCTGGCCTCTGGGGAGGACACCTCTCTGTCTGGAGCCGGTCTCCTGAACTCTAAAGCGCTAACCAGACATCCACTAGCTCTGTCCGAGAGGCAGGACCCTGACCCCGAAGGATGGCTGGGCTGACTGTCCACCCGGACTCCTAGGAGCCTATAGCAGCCGGACAGTTAGGGAGCACTCTGCTTACCAGGCACCCAGCCTGGACTCATTCTCCTGGGCCTGTGAGCTTTTATGGCCCACTTGGCTCAGTTCTGAGACTCCCCATGTGGGAGCTCAGGTTCAGCAGGCGCCCCAGTCCCGTGTGTGGGGTACGCGCTCAGCCTCACCACCTCGGATCTTTGCCTGCCTCTGCGTCTCCAGTGAGCGAGTGAAGACGCAGCCCGGGATCTCGCAGCTGGAGCGCCCGCTGTCCGCAGGTGCCGGCGAATCCCGGACTGAGCCGGGATGCCCCTCCCCCGCTTCGGACCCGCCCCGCTCCCGCCTGCTGCCTGGCCGCCCCGCGGAGGGCGCGGAACAGAAGCCTGGCGTCCGCGGGCTGAGTGGGGCGCCGACAGGGATGTGCGCCCTTGTGCTGCCCTCGTCCCCGGGCTTGGGCGCGGCGCTACTCCATGGCAGATAGCGGCGGCCTGGGCGCCGGGGCCGGACCCGGGGCCGCACTGGGGGTGCTCCGCGCGCCTCTGGCGCTCCTGGCTCTGGGGCTTGGTGCTTACTGCCTCTGCGCCCTTCCGGGACGTTGCCCGCCAGTTGCCCGCGTACCCACGCCGGCCCCCCCTCCGGTCCAGGCGCCCGTTGCGCACCGCCTGACACTGGCCAGCGGCCCGGGTCGCCGGCGCTTCCCGCAGGCACTCATCGTGGGAGTGAAGAAGGGCGGCACGAGAGCGCTGCTGGAGTTCCTGCGGCTGCACCCCGACATCCGCGCGCTTGGCTCTGAGCCCCACTTCTTCGACAGGTGTTATGAGCGCGGCCTCGCCTGGTACAGGTGAGCGCTCTGCCTGTCTGTCCCTTTTCGGTTTCTGTACTCAGATGGTGGGAATCTAACGGGGAACAAGTCCTGGGTTCTGGAACTGAGGCCAGACTGTCCCCTAGAGGATTAGGCTTGATCCTAGACCCTGGACCCTCAAAGCAAAGTTTGTACTGGATGATGCCTCAGGAACTTCGGAAACTCCGGAGAAAGCCTGTTTTGGTCTGCTAAGGACTTGGCAAGATTGAGAGGAAGGTATGACCCCGGCCTGGGAATAGTTTCAAGCAGATGCTATAATTTGGTAAGTGTTGGGCTGGGGATATAGCTCAGTGGAACAGCACCTGCCTGGCAAATCCAAGGTTGTGAGTTTGAGTCCTGACTCACCCCTCCCACAAATAAGTTGATAGTGTTAGAATTGCTTCAGACTCAGGTGGGGCCCTGCCCCCATGCTAACTTTGGGCTTGTATGATTGATCACCTAGCTTGTGGCTAGTTATATTTGGAAGGACTGTCCAGGTTCCTTGCAGCCTCATAGAAAGTGTTCTCTCACCTCATAACCTCTGCCTCTCTCTTGGGACACCTTTTTGATTGCTGGAATCTGAGAGTTTGGTCTGGGTTGTAGAAAGGAGCTCTGCCCTTCAGTGCATGCCCAGGCGTGGGAATGGGACCTGGCCACCTGCACAGTCTCTGTGGCTGCCCTGCACCCACCCGAGGAGAGACGAGGGGTGTGGCAGTGGAATGTGAGGAGCACCCTGCCCCAGCCAAGCAGCCTGCACTGATGGCTAGTCAAATACCAGTCCCTCTCTGCTGAGCTGGGCACTGAGGCTGAGCCAGGCCCTGCCCTTGCCACTAAGCTGGGATTGCAGGTGTGCACCACCTCGCCTGGCTAAGACCCACCCTTGGCCCCCTTCCTGCCAATGCACCAGTCCTCAGATCCACCCCTCCCCTAGTTGGTAACTTTGCCTTTTGCATTCAGAAGACTGAAGGCTGTGAAGGGAGAATGGGGGATCTGGCTCTATAGGATTAGTGTTTCATTGATGCTAGAGAAACTGGGCATGGTAGGGAAAACTGAGTCCATCTAGGACATCCTCCTAGTTCAGGCTCTTAGAAG
Source organism: Capromys pilorides (assembly GCA_004027915.1). Taxonomy (NCBI): domain Eukaryota; kingdom Metazoa; phylum Chordata; class Mammalia; order Rodentia; family Capromyidae; genus Capromys; species Capromys pilorides. Next base: position 10,611 of record PVKN010019081.1, on the reverse strand, counting down.
AGACCACTGACTACTCTGGGTGGAGAGGGGTAGGTATGAAAAGAAGGAGTGGAGGAGGTCAGGAAGACAGCTCAGTGGCATAAGTACTTGCCTTGCAAGCACAAGATCCTGTGCTTGATCCCCAATACCAAAACAAAACAATGGCAGGTGGGGTGGGGGTGAAGGAGAGAAGAAAGAGTCAAGGAGGAATGTTTTATGGAGTGCAAACTTCAGAGCTTGTGAGTATGATCTGTGTTGGGTAGGAGCAGCTGAGGGAAAAGGGGATGAGATTAGTGCTGAGTTTCTCAAGGTACCAGAATTCCAAGGCTCTCCAGGTCCACTCTGGGTCTTTACTTCTCTGGGGAAGGCTCTAGGGTGAGTGAGAGGTCCAAGAGGCCCACACAAGGGCAGATCTTCAGCCCTGAGGAAGGGACCTTGGCCCTCTTCCTGCCAGTGCACTAGTTCCTCTGATCCACCCCTCCCCTACTTGTTAACTTTGTCTTCTGCATTAAGAAGACTGGAGGCTGTGAAGGAAGAATGGGGGATATGCCCAGGACAAGAATTCCAGACAGTGCAACCCTGCTGAGAGGAGACTTAATTTTCTCATCCGTAGAATCTGTCTCCAGTGGAGGGGTGTAGAGGATGCTTGTGGAGGGCGCAGGCCATGGGTCTGGTCCAGCAATGCCATCTAGGACACAGCAAGCTGAATGTGATGGTTGAGTTTCTGGTCTCCATGTCCTGGTGTCCTCAGAGGACTGTAGTCATATGCTGATGTATGTGAATGTGGGGCTCACAAGTGCCTAAGCTCCTGGTGCTTGCTTTCTTTTCAATCACCATGTATGTTCTGAGCCCCTAAAAATGCTCACCCCAGCATCATTGATTCTAGCTGCAGGAACTGGGATGAGCCCTAGCTCCTGCAGGGTCCTATTCTAGGTGTGAGTTGGGGAGGCAGATGGAGAAAGTAGCCAGATCTCCAGATGAGTTTCTGGGACACTTCTACAACCCAGCGGGTTATGACACAGCTCATTCCAGGAAGTGATCCTGACCGTTGCTATCTTCTGCCCTCTGTAGGTAGGTTCTGTATTCCTAATCTTTCCCCCTCCCAAACCTGTTATCTCTCAGGCTCTTGAAAGTATTCCTTCTTGGGAGCTGTGGACTCGAGTACCTTCCAACTCAATATCTGTTCACCCATTTGCTTGTCATCAAGCACTCACTATTTAATAGGTACTAGGGTCACACAAAAACCCAAGTGTCTTGATATGGACAGGGATACTCTGTCTTTTGACCACAATACTCTAGAAAAGCAAGAAGCCAGATGTGGTGGCACATGCCTATAAAGCTGTATGTTCAAGGCCAGCCTGAATCGCCCAGTGAAACCCTGACTGCAATAAATAAATAAAGAAAGAAAGACAGACAGAAAGAAAAAAGAAACGAAGACAGTGAAGAGGAGGTGTGGGTATGGAGACCCCCCCTTAGTTTCTCATATCAGAGCAATGAGTGTAGGGAGCAGGTTTGTGCATGTAGGGGAGGACTTGGGCTTATGTGGACCATATTCTTCCTCTTCTGTGGCTTTGGAGGCATCCCCCAAGTACTTTGTAGTGCTGGAATAAAAATAATAACTGGTTTTCTCCAGGTTTCAGGCCTTGCTGGACCAGGCCCAGGTAGGGTATAGGACATGGAGGTGGAGGTCCTGAGAAGGGGGAGGGAGAGTGGCCCAGGGCAGGATGGAAGCCACAGGGAAATGCAGACCAGATGAGGTGACTGCGGTGGGGGTGGGGGCTTGGAACAACTTGTCAGATGTTTGCTGTGTGGGGTCAGAGTTCCATTCTGCTTATCCTCTCCCTAGTCTCTGCCACCCCATCCCCAAGTGCCTGTCTTTACTCTCAAAGTTCAGTTAGGACAGGCTCCTGAAGCCTGAGGAAGATGAGTAACTGATCTCAAAGATCACAGAGCAGGCTTGTGGCAACTGTGAGCCCTGGAGGTCTTGTGCCCTCTCTGTATGCCATCCTTTTGTTCAGCAGGCATCCCAGGAGAAGCCTCCCTCTTTGGAGCTGCTCTGCTTTTCTGACTTCCTAGAGAGAAAGGCTGGGGCTGGGAGGTAACATCAGGGATCCCAGAAAAGGATGGGGTTGGGGGTATTCAGAATCTTGCTTTCCATCAGGGATGGAAAGAGAATGTGAGTCAGGACGAGTCGAACATTGAACAGGAGGCATCTGGGAGGCCTGGGGCTCCTTCTTTCCTGGGGAAGATGAAGAAGGAGTGATGCATTCTGGTGAGGCCTGGTGTACACCCCTTCCAACATCAGTATCAGCTTCTCTTGTAGGTCTTAGTGGTAAGATCTAGCGTGGGGAAACTCTCCTTTTATTATTTCCCTCAGGGAAAGGGAGGCCTCCTGAGCTGGCTGGACCTGCCTACTTGTGCTCCTGGCCCATAGACATTGATGGTCTAAGGTCTCTTTGAACTTTTCCTGAAGACAGCTGGGTGTTATCACCACTGGGTCCCCAGCGCATGAGGTAGAGCATGGAGGAGAGGGGTTCTGGGAGCAGAAGCCATCCAGACATGCCTATCAGGAGGTCTGGAAAGAAGACTAAGTAAGAGTCAGTGTTCTCCTTCAGTCCTCCTATTCCTTCTCGGAGCCTCAGTGTGCTTGCATATCAAATGGGATAGTGGGTGGGGTGGAGATTGATTTTGGCTCACTAGTTCACAAAGATGGAGGAAGCTGATTTGTCCTGTGTCACTTCTGAAGGTCAGCTCTGCCCTGGGCCTTGGTCTGAGAGAAGGGAAGATTCCATTCCATGCCACTTGCCCCATGCTACTGTGACCATGGGTCCCAGCTCTCCTTCTTGCCTAGTGGGCATATGCGTACATCTTCCCCTCTCACTACCAGTAGCCCCTAATATAATCATGCCATCATGGGGTACTGGGTACTATGTACCTGTGTCTACCCTGAATTTCCATGGGGAATCTAGGCAGGGCATGGGTCAGTTAGGCTGGCTGAGACCTGGACTTATCACCTCCTGGCTGGGCCAGTCCTGGCCCTGTCAGCGGGGTTAGAGAGTACCTTCCTGAGATGAAGGGAGCAAGGCTGGGCAGGGCTGGGCATGGCTGGGTAGAGGCATCTCCTCCCTAGCAAAGTCTCTGCCTCTGTTGACCTAGTTCCCAGCCGTCCCTTAGAGCTGTTTGCTCAGCTGCCTCACACTGCCCGACCTCACCCTGTACTACCTGGTTGGCAGGTGCTGTTTCAAGACAGCATGAGTCCTGCCTGGGCTTGTCCAGCTGGGTACTTGGGATGGGCTTCCCTAGTTTTGGGGCAGTCAAGGGGCTGTGGTCAGCCAATTCCTTCTTGACCTTGGGTTGGGCTGGGACCCTTCTCTGCTATGTTGGAATGGAGGTAATTTTAGAAATGCTGAGGCCTCAGCCTGCCTGCCATCCCCCGCTCCTGAGGCCTTGGAAGCATAATTATAGCCATATCACTATATAGATTATAGTGATTATAGCTATATCACTAATTTTCTCAAATATGTTGGGCCAGGATGGCTCTTCGCAGTCTGAGATGGGCCTAGGTAGATGAGGATTAGTAAAGCTGGAATTGGGGAAAGAGATGTAATTAAATTAAGGAAGGGAAGGAAAAAGGGATAATCGTATTCTTTGTTGGCAACATTTGTCAATAACAATAATTGATGACCTAATTCAGGAGATGTTGTTGGTCACTGAGTGAAAAGGGTGACTTAGAGTAACCTATAGTGAAGAGGCCTGCAGGGGTGACAAGTCCAAGCTGAATGGCCTTGGGATGTTTGGTCTGGGGACAGGTAGCAAGGTCAATGACAGGAGCACAGTGAGTCCAGGTGGGAGGGGGTCTGGTGGTCAGAGTTAGATGGTATTCAGAGGAGCTGGTCCTTGGGGAAATGAGTCATAGGGCTTGTACAGAGACACGAGTGGCTGGTGAAAAGTGCCTTTGTTACCTCGGTCCCTAGTGGCTATCATCCCATTCTCCTATGGGTGGCATAAATGGGAGCAGCCTGTTAGGTAGGCTTGTGCTGGGCTGGCACCTCCTAGCTCATCTCTCAGGCTGCCTACTTCCTAGGATGTTCACCCCAGCACTTAGGAAGAAGGACCTGAAGGGGAGGACAGCTGACCCACTTTAGGGGCCTGGGACTTTCCTAGAGAAGGAGGGTCTAGTTCCAGATCTAGTGTGAGAGGGGTCACTCCATAGAAGTGCTTATTTGAGAACAGCAGCCACTCAGTCTACTCCTCCCATTGCCCCCAGGAGCCTGATGCCACGTACCCTGGATGGGCAGATCACCATGGAGAAGACACCCAGCTACTTTGTGACACAGGAAGCCCCTCATCGAATTCATAGCATGTCCCCAGATATGAAGCTGATCGTGGTGGTACGGAACCCGGTGACCCGGGCCATCTCTGACTATGCCCAGACACTTTCCAAGACCCCAGGCCTGCCCAGCTTCCGTGCTCTGGCCTTCCGCCATGGCCTGGGCCCTGTGGACACAGCCTGGAGTGCTGTGCGTATTGGTCTGTATGCCCAGCACTTGGACAACTGGCTGCACTACTTCCCTCTGTCCCACTTCCTGTTTGTCAGCGGTGAGCGGCTGGTCAGTGACCCAGCTGGAGAGGTTGGCCGGGTGCAGGACTTCCTGGGCCTCAAACGGGTTGTCACAGACAAACATTTCTACTTCAATGCCACCAAGGGCTTCCCCTGCCTCAAGAAGGCCCAGGGAAGCAATCATCCCCGCTGCCTGGGCAAATCCAAAGGCAGGCCCCACCCGCACGTGCCCCAGGCTGTGGTCCAGCGCCTGCAGGACTTCTACAGGCCTTTCAATCGCAAGTTCTACCAGATGACTGGCCAGGACTTTGGCTGGGACTAAGTAAGGCCCAGCTAGCCCTGCTCTGGATGCTTAGAACCTTAATTTATATCTGCCCATTGGCCGGAGCAGCTTCCTTACACATGCTCTGGAGAAAGTATTTAAGAAATAAAGTCTGGATCTACATTCTTCTACTTGACCTTGAAGTTTGGGTGGAAATGATATTGTCCAATTCACTCTGTAGGCTGGGTAATGCCAAACCCATTCCTTCCATGTCTTCGGAGATGGGCTATGCACAGTTGAGCATGAGAAACTCAGAGAGACTTAGGGCCTGCCTGGTGACACACAGCCTAGTCCTGGTGACTCTGGGTTCTGATGTCTACTTCTTAGCCCTGGGAGGTTGATCAGGGTGGTCTGCTTATCCAGGACAAGGAAAAAGAGCCTGGAGATTGCTGCTGAGTGGTAGAGCAGTATTAAAGGTTGGTCTGGTCAATTGTGTATGTTACATCTGGGATCTCAGTTAATCCCGTGTCCTAGCGCCCCATGGATGCTCTTCTATAGGCCTTATGGAACTCATGGGCAGTGCAGTGATTGACAGGTAGCTTGGTGTGTGTGTGTGTGACAGAGCTTCCAACAGACATCAAGCTGTTCCTGAATAGCCTAGCCCTCTGTGCCTACCCAGGGCAAGCTCACTCCAGATATCCACCTGCACTTGACCACACTCCCAGGCCATGCCCACCAAGTGACACACCCCTTCCTCCTGGCCCTCAATGGCTCAGCTAGGTCTGTTGTCTTTTTCTTGCATCCTTTTCCAGGGCAGGGTAGAAAAAGTCGTCTGTAGCCCAGCTGCTCACTCATAAGTGGGGACATACTTGGGCAGGTTGGGAGCCTGTCCACCCCTCTCCTCTAAACATGAGGGTCCCATCAGTCATAGTTCTCACCTGTTCCTGGCCACTGCCCTAACAATGATGTCTGAGGCTGTTTAGGCCTAGGCCCTGTACATCTGCCCTGTCTCAGCAGGCCTGCCCTCGGGGCTGGACATAGTCTCTGAAGCATGGGTAGCTCCTTGAATTTCATGCCCGGACCTTGCCCCTGATTGTGGCCTTTTTGCCTCAGAGCTGACTGGGGCCCCTCTGTGTCTTGAGACCCAGGAACACAGCAGTGAGGGAGGATTTGGAGGGGGTGAGGGAAGCCTGTTAGCCTTGGCTGCTCCCTGTCTGACCATCAAGCTTCACTGGTAGGATTTTTTTTTTCCTGTTACCAGGGATCAAACTCAGGATCTTGCGCTTGCCAGGCAAGTGCTTAAGCATACCCATTCCAATCTCACAGGCTTTTCACATGGTACCTTTTCTTGCACAAGGTGCACATGGAGGTGGCAGCAGGGCAGCTGTGCTCCTGCATTTAGAGTTCCATTTTGAGATCCTTGAGGTGACCCATTTTCCTTCTGGAACCTTCCTGGGTACAGAGCTTTGGGGACATTAGCATCCCTGGGCCCAGCCTCATGGGGCACACTCTGGAGGCCGTTGGGAGGAGAGGTGGACTGGTATGTTGTGCCAGCCCCTCCCAGTGGAAGCTCAGCCCTGAGAGCCACCGCCCTGCATGAGGTGCCCAGCTGTGCCTAAGAACACACTGCAGACAGATGTAATGGATCCTGGGGCTGCATTAGAGAGTGGGGCTCCCTGGGAGAGTCATCCGCCTTTAATTAAAGTCTCTAAATTGCTTCCCCAGCTGTTCCATGGGTTTTCCACATTGGAATGTTCTAGATGGAGTGAGAAGTGCTGATTCAATTATCTTCTTCCTGTCCTGACCAGTTAAAGAAAGGGGGCTGGAGCCCCCTTCTCCACCCTCTGGGGAAACCTGGGGTTCTTCACAGCCCTGGAGCCAGGAAAGAACTTAGAGCAGCCCGGGGAGAAAGCTGCTTCTGCTTTTGGGAACTCACCCAGACCAAGCTTCCTGGCCACAATGAGTCCAGGCTGGGGACCCTCAGGATGGTGTGGGGTGAGGTGAACATAGTGTTCTTGCTCTAGGGCTTCCTCTTGCAGATAACTCCAAGTGCTTCAATGTCCCCAAAATAACAAGTGCCCAGGGCCATAAACTGGATCTTCATCCTAGGGGAGGAGCCTACCCTCTGCAGTGGGAGTCCTGGATCATGCTGTCTGCTTCATTGGCTCGTTGATCTTGGAAATGGGATCAGGAAGGCCAGCCTGAGGTCCTGATTTTGGGTGGTCCTTCTGCCTGGGGCTGGCTTTCTGTGTCAGAATAGATGGGGTTGGAGGGCCATAGTGAGGCTCCAAAGGGTGCTTTGCAGGGCAGGGAAGAGGAAGCTGGCTACCTGGATAAAGTCTGTGGTACCTGTCAGCGCCTTCACCCTATGATGGGATGGTTTGGGGAAATGTTGGCTTTTGTCTAGTCCATGTGCCCCAGAGTGGATAGAGCTAGGACCTGTCATGCCAGTCAAGTTTAAGGACATTCTGGGTTATAGGAGAGGCCAGAATCCAGGAGAGAGGAGTCTAAGTACTTCAAATGAGTTGAATTCCCACATAGGCCCTCTCCTCTATGGCTCCCTAGGCCCAAGCACCTTTCACTTTGCCTGCCTGCTCAGGGGATCCTTTTTCCCACTTAGAGAAGTCAGACCACAAATTCCAAGGGATTGATCCATTTGGGTTGCTTCAGCAGTGACCCAGGATGAGCTAGAGACAGCATAAAGGCCCCTCTGATGTTTTAGTCTGGGCAGCCCCCTCCCCCCCCTTCCGCCTGGTCCTTCTTTGTATGGAAACTGTACACGAAGGGCTGGGTGTGTTCTGTCATCAGGAACTGTCAGAAATTGGGCTGACTCCTGGCCAGGTGTGGTGGCGCACACCTGTAATCCCAGCACTTGGGAGGTTGAAGCAGGAGGATCAGTGCGAGTCTGAGACCAGCCTGGGCTACGAAAGTGAGCTCAAGGTCAACCCGAACTGCATAGTGAGACCCTGTCTCAAAAAGACAAAAAAAAAGAAAGAAAGAAATTGGGCTGACTCTTGAGGTCAGAGGGTGTTATTCCCGATAAATTGAGATAGTGGCTGGAAGGTTCCCAGGAGGTTGTTCATTCTTTCAGCCAGGAGTTATCAGAGGACGGGCTCTGAGGGCATGGTGGTGGATGGTAGGCTGTCCCTAACTGCGTGGAATCCCTATGTAGTTGGGGAATCTGAGCCAACCATCAAGCAACCAAGAAGGCAGAGCAGTCACCGCAGTGTAGGAAGCACCAAAAGGTATGGAGCATGAGGATGGAAGAGCTGCCCTGGACAGAAGAGCCCTCAGACAGAGTCCATTTCTCTGTGCCTTCTTCAAAAAGAGGACCCAGCTGTGGCAGGGCAAGAGTGACAGCAGGGGCTATGAGTAGGCTGGTTTAAAAAAATTGTGACTGGGTTGACGAGAAAGCTCAGCAGACTAAAGCGCCTACTTAGGCAAGTTTAGGCAAGTGCAGGGACGAGGGTCAATGTCCCACACCACACGCTGCATCAGCCCTGCCCCAGGTGGGCTGAATTGGTGGTTTCTCTCTCTCTCTCTCTCTCTCTCTCTCTCTCTCTCTCTCTCTCTCTCTCACACACACACATTGTGACTATCAGTGCTGGAGATGTGGCTCAGTGAGGGAACACTTTTCCAGCATGCATGAGGCCCTAATTCCATTCATAGTACCCTTAAAATAAAGAAAAAAAAAAAATCCTGACTATAAAATAAACCCTCCTCGTAAAACATGAAGTCTTATAAACAGAGCTTCAGGCTGATATAGCACACCCATGTTCTTGGCAGTGGTGTTCACAATAGCCAAAAGGTAGAAATAACCCAAATGTCCTCCAGTAGACAAGTACATAAACAAAATAGTGATATATCCATACAGTGGGTTTTATTACTCAGCCCCTGAAAAGAATGATGCTCTGATACATGCTACTATATGGATGAACTTCAAAAACATTACTCTAGGTGAGATAAGTGAGTCATGAAAAGTTATGTAGTATGTGATTCTGCTCATGGGAAATGTCTAGAAAAGGAAGTTGATGAATATTAACGTAGATTGCCAAATATCTGGAGCTGGAGGTAGGAAGGACTGGCAAGTGGCTTTTGTTTTGTTTTGGTACGGGGCATGAACTCAGGACCATGTACTTGCCAGGCAATTCTCCTGCCTTAGCCTCCCAAGTGCTAGAATTACAGGTATGTGCTACCATGCCCAGCTGCATTGTTCACTTTAAAATGGTTGATTTGGGGCTGGGGATATAGTTCAGCAGCATAAATGTCTGCCTGACAAACACAAGGTCCTGAGTTGGATGCCCGGCACCAAAAAACAAAAGGTTGATTTTGTAGCTAAGTATGATGGCATGTTCCTGTACTCCCAGCACTTGGGAGGCTGAGACAGGAGGCTACATAGTGAGTTCCAGGCCAGCCTGAATTACAAGGCATGACCCTGTCTCAAGAAATGCCCCCCCACCCCCCAAAAAAAGTTGATTTTGTTGTGTGAATTTTCCTTCAAGTTTTAAACAAAGGGATCTCCACAGAAAACTCAGTAACACAGGGTATGTCAGAGAGAGAAGATTCTGGGAAATTGTCCTTAGTTCTCCAAGGATATGAAAGAGCAGTGAAGGAGAATACAGCTGTGGCAAGATAGAAACCATAAGAAGCATGGCTCAGAGGTATACAGTGAGCCAATCTTTACTTCAGAGCCCAAAGGGACACTGTTACAGGTAGATTCTGCCTCTGCTTTGGGAAGCATGAATTGCTCCCAGTCCCATGAAATCTCCAGGGTGGTTCCTTCTAATCCTTTTAGAGGTCCCCCCGCCCCATACCAGGGATAAAACTCGGGACCTTGAGCTTGTGAGGCAGACACTTAAGCCACTGAGCTATCTCCCCAGCCCCTTTTGGAGGGTTCTTGCCCCCACTCTTTCCTTCTATGCTTGATCTTCAGCTGAATATTTAGGGACCCTTTGCAGATCTTTGGGCTCTTATCTTCTCTAAGTGCTCTGTTCTGAACATTCTAGTTTCTTTGTTCTTTCTGGTGCCCAGCTCCGTTCTTCATCACAGAGGCTCCATTGGCTCAGCCTCTGTTCCCCAACATGCACTGTGGCCAGGTGGAGTGGGCACACCATTCTTGCTTCTGATACTCTGGGATGTGTGTTCATGTGTTTTGTCTCATTCTTTGCTTGTTTCAGTAGAAAGGCAAATCTAGTCCTTGTTACTCCATCTTGGCTCTAGGTGGAGATAAGACATTTATGTCAGAGAAAAATAAGTGACCACACTCTGTGTGTGTGTGTGTGTGTGTGTGTGTGTGTGTAATGTATTTAGTACAGGGTCTACAGGTTCTCACTATGTAGATCAGACTGGTAGTGATCACCATGCCCAGTCTCAGTTGCTGTCTCAGCACGCCGTGGGGTGGGGGGTGGGGAGGTGGCACAGCTTGTGGTGCAGGATTGAACCCCAGCCCCTGTGCTCTGTCTACTCAGGCACTTTAGTCTGCTGAGCTGTTTTTTTTTTTTTTTTCAGTACCAGGGATTGAACTCAGGACTTTCTGTTTGCCAGGCAAGCACTTATTCCACTGAGCTATCTCCCTGGCCCTGCTGAGCTATCTGGCTGGCCCACTACATTGTGTTTTACACTTGCTCTTAGTCAAAAGGCCAAGAAGCAATTATATATTGTGTTTTAAAAAAAAGTGATGGGGTTCCATTTCTTTGCTGGCTGTCAGCAAGGTATGTGACATGTAATCTCTGAAGCATCTCTTTCTCCTCCTGAAGATCACTCCCCTAAGAGACTCTGTCAGGCTCTAAAAGGGCTTCCTGAGACAAGT